>CATLKC010000014.1:0-65972 GCA_949987585.1 Pipistrellus pygmaeus | reverse complement strand
GCACGGGCCCCTGGCGTCCACACGTGGAAATGGCCTCACAATCATCTCCCAATGGAACCAGAGAGCTTGTGTGGTTTGTGTGGCTTCCATTAAAGGGAAAAGGGGAAACCGCGAACAGAGACCTTGCTGGGTCCGTATAAGATAGATACCTACCACCCCCTATCCGAGACCGGTGTGGCTCAGTGGATAGAGCGCCGGCCTGCGGACTGAAGGGTCCCGGGTTCGATTCCGGTCAAGGGCATGGACCTTGGTTGCGGGCACATCCCCGGTGGGGGTTGTGCAGGAGGCAGCTGATGGATGTTTCTCTTTCATCGATGTTTCTAACCCTCTCTCCCTCTCCCTTCCTCTCTGAAATCAATAATATATATATATATATTTTTTTAAATATTAAAAAAAAGATATATAGCCCCCTCTGCCCTCCATCTTGAATAACCACAGGCCTGATCTCTCAGAAAATACTTAAATATATATATATATATATATATATATATAGCCGGGACCGGTTTGGCTCAGTGGATAGAGCATCGGCCTGCGGACTGAAAGGTCCCGGGTTCGATTCTGGGCAAGGGCATGGACCTTGGTTGCGGGCACATCCCTGGTGGACGGTGTGCAGGAGGCGGCTGATCGATGATTCTCTCTCATCGATGTTTCTGGCTCTCTATCCCTCTCCCTTCCTCTCTGTGAAAAATCAATAAAATATATTTTAAATATATATATATATATACACACACACACACACTTTTATTGATTTCAGAGAGAGGAAGGGAGAGGAAGAGAGAGAGAGAAGCATCCATGATGAGAGAGAATCCCGGATCGGCTGCCTCCTGCACGCCCCCCACTGGGGATCGAGCCCGCCACCCGGGCCTGTGCCCTGATCATGAGGACCAAAGGGCAGAGCCTGCCACCAAGGTCCATGCCCTTGACCAGACTCGAACCCGAGACCTTTCTGTCCGCAGGCCGACGCTCTACCCACTGAGCCACACCGGCTTCGGCCGCGTCCCTCCTCTGATGGCGACGTGTGAGCACAGAGGGAACCCCATTCTCCGAGCCTCCTCCCCACCCGTGGGGGCCCTGCTTCCCGGCAACTGTCTGCAGTTGGGCTCAAATAAACTCACAGAAATTCTTTACAGGTTTCCACGTGTTTTTTTTACATTAACACCAGGAATCGAACCCGGGGGACCCTTCGGTCCACAGGCCGAGGCTCTATCCACTGAGCCACACTGGCCAGGGCTCAGAACATCATATATATATAAAAAATCAATATATATATATATATGTTTTTTTTTTTTTTACAGAGAGGAAGAGAGAGGGATAGAGAGTTAGAGACATCGATGAGAGAGAAACATCCATCAGCTGCCTCTTGCACACACCCCCCTGGGGATGTGCCTGCAACCCAAGGTATATGCCCTTGACCGGAATCGAACCCGGGACCTTTCAGTCCGCAGGCCGAGGGTCTATCCACTGAGCCACACCGGCCAGAGCTCAGAACATTTTTTAAAAAAAATATATTTTATTGATTTCTGTACAGAGTGGAAGGGAGAGAGATAGAGAGTTCAAAACATCAATGAGAGAGAGTCATTGATCAGCTGCCTCTTGCACACCCCCTACTGGGGATATGCCCGCAACCAAGGTACATGCCCTTGACCGGAATCAACCCGGGACCTTTCAGTCCACAGGCCGAGGCTCTATCCACTGAGCCACACCGGCCAGAGCTCAGAACATCTTTTTTTTTTTTTTTTTAAAGAGAGTTTCCCAGTTACCAGAACCCGGGAGATGTGAGCCCTGTGCGGCGGCTTGCCCCCACCCCCCACCCCCAGCGGCCGCCCCGGGGGGCCGGGTCCTGTGCCTGCTGGACGGTAGTCCCGCCTTCTGCAGGACCTGAATAACCAGATCTCTCAGAAAATACTTTAATATATTTTAGTATTTTAGCTCAGGGCCGCGTCTGTCTCCCCCCCCCCCCCCCCCCCCCCCGCAGGCGGGCCAAGGAGGTCGTGCTGCGGTTCGAGGGCCGGCTGACCAGGACCCGGGGCTACCAGGCAGCGGGCGCCGAGGTAAGGACCCCGAACCTCGGCCTCAGTCCCGGACACCGTCACGTGGCCATAGACCCATCCTGCCACTTCCTGACTCAGCCACCTCGCCTGGGGGGGGGGGGGCGGGGGTCTCCCTCGCCAGGAGCTCTGGTAAAAAGAAAGATACAGCCCTGGCCGGTGTGGCTCAGTGGGCAGAGCGTCGGCCTGCGGACCGAGGGGGTCCCGGGTTCGATTCCCTGGTCAAAGGCATGGGCCTCGGTGGCAGGCTCCTCCCTGGTCCGGGCCCCTGGTCAGGGCTTTTGCAGGAGGCAACCCACTGCTGTGTCTGCCTCACATCGATGTGTCGCTCTGGCTCTCCCCCTCCCTCCCACGCTCCCTAGAAATCAATGGGAAAATGTTCTCAGAACAAACAAAAAACACACGTCTTGAAACATTTAGCAATTGCATCTTTTTTTTAAAAAAAAAATATGTTTTATTGATTTTTTTTTTTTACAGAGAGGAAGGGAGAGGGACAGAGAGTTAGAAACATCGATGAGAGAGAAACATCGACCAGCTGCCTCCTGCATAGCCCCCCCCACTGGGGATGTGCCCGCAACCAAGGCACAGGCCCTTGACCGGAATCGAACCTGGGACCCCTGAGTCCGAAGGCCGACGCTCTATCCACTGAACCAAACTGGTTAGGACAGCAATTGCATCTTTTTAAAAATTTTTTAAATTAAATTATTATCTTTGTACATATACCATCGCCCCCCTCCCTCCTATACATGCCCTCTCTCCCCAGAGTTTTGTGTCCATTGGTTGTACTTATATGCATGTGTACAAGTCCTTCGGTTGATCAATTGCATCTTTTTTTTTTTTTAAATATATATTTTATTGATTTTTGTACAGAGAGGAAGGGAGAGAGATAGTTAGAAACATCGATGAGAGTCATCGATCAGCTGCCTCTTGCACACCCCCTACTGGGGATGTGCCCGCAGCCAACGTACATGCCCCTGCCCGGAATCGAACCTGGGACCTTTCAGTCCGTAGACTGACGCTCTACCACTGAGCCACACCGGTCAGGGCAGCAATTGCATCTTAAGGGTGAAGTCCTCATTGAAGGCCTAAGGTGGTGCCGGGAGCCCCGCCCCCGTGCAGGACTGTGGCACCTGAGGTCAGAGGTCAGGGGTCATCGCTCTGACCCTGCCTCTCCCCCCCCCTCCCCCCCAGCTCTGGCGGAAGTCCGCGCGCCTGGCCTGTAACTTCGCGGTGCTCTTCATCCCCTGGGAGACGAGGATCAAGAAGATCGAGAGTGAGTGGGTGCTGGGCGGGGCGGGCGGGCAGCAGGGCTGGGGGTAAGGGGGTGGGGGTTGGGGAGGCCACGGGACACACACCCTGGCTGACCCCGCTGGTCACAGGACACCGCGGGGGACACTGCCCACCCCCCACTGCAACCCGGGTGTCCCATCCCGCTCATTCCCTGGACACCCACACAGACCCAGAAGGCTGGAGTGAAAAACTGTAGCGTGCCTGGCCGGTGTGGCCCAGTGGGTAGAGTGTCGGCCTGCAGACTGAAGGGTCCCGGGTTCGATTCCCGGTCAGGGCCTAGGCCCAGGTTGCGGGCTCCATCCCCAGTAGGGAGGGCGTGCAGGAGGCAGCCCAATCCATGATTCTCTCATGGATGTTTTCCCCTCTCCCTTCCTCTCTGAAATAATAAAATATATATATATTTTTTTAAAAAAACACACACAAACTATATGCTGAAACCGGTGTGGCTCAGTGGATAGAGCGTCGGCCTGCGGGCTGAAGGATCCAGGGTTCGATTCCGGTCAAGGGCATGTACCTTGGTTGCAGGCACATCCCCAGTAAGGGGCGTGCAAGAGGCAGCTGATGGATGATTCTCTCTCATCGATGTGTCTAACTCTCTATCCCTCTCTCTTCCTCTCTGTAAAAAATCAATAAAATATATTTTAAAAAATAAAAATAAAAAAACACACAAACTATAGATCAACCAGAGAGGAAGGCGGGCAGTCGGAAAACAGAAACACACTGTCCCCCGCTGCTCCGAGACCTGTCGCTGTGGGGGCAGGTGACTGGGCTCTCTCTCTCTCTCTCTCTCTCTCTCTCTCTCTCTCCCTTCCTCCCCCCCCCCCTCTCTCTCCCACCCCCCACCCCCTAGGTCACTTTGGCTCCGGCGTGGCCTCCTACTTCATCTTCCTACGGTGGCTCTTTGGGGTCAACGTCGTGCTGGCCGTCATGACGGGGGCTTTCATTGTAGCCCCAGAGGTGAGCACCGTCCGGAAATCATTCGTCTTCCGATGAAGAAAAAAGGGCCCCTTAGAAAAACCCAGGGAATTCTCAAGACGGAGACAGATACACAGGACACACGGAACAGTGTAGCTTCTGGGGAGAGAAAAGGGTGCCATTTGGTTCAAAAAGAACCGTTACAGCCCTGGCCGGGGTGGCTCAGTGGATAGAGCGCCGGCCTGCAGACCGAAGGGTCCCGGGTTCGGCTCCGGTCAAGGGCATGGTCCTTGGTTGTGGGCACGTCCCCAGCCCGGGCACTGGTTGGGGGGCGTGCAAGAGGCAGCCCATCGATGAGTCTCTCTGTCTCTCCCTAAAAAATCAATGCGAAAATACCCTCGGGTGAGGATGAACAGCAAATAAAATAAGAAAAATAAGTAAAAAAATAAATAAAAGAGCCGGGACAGCCCTACCCTGGGCCGCTCGCCCTCCCGATGGGGGTGGGGGTGGGAGTTGGGGGTTGGGGGGCCAGGGTGGGGGGTCCTGGGAGGAGCTGGCAGAGCTCGCACACAGTGAATGTGGCTCACAGGTTCTGAAATCATCCCCTACAATTCTTGTGTCCCAAGACACTGTTCTTCTCTGGAGTTTCCCCACCATTTTCATGAGTTTAATTTGACTTTGTGAATCCTCCCCCGAGGGCATTTCCCCATGGATTTTTAGGGAGCGTGGATAAGAGGGAGGGAGAGACTGGGAGAGAGACACATCGATGGGAGAGAGAGACACATCGATGGGAGAGAGAGACACATCGATGGGAGAGAGAGACACATCCATGGGCTGCCTCCTATCCTACTAAGCCGACCAGGGGCCTGGACCTGGCTCGAACCCCAGACCCTTCGGTCCCCAGGCCTGTGCTCTACCCACTGAGCCGCCCCGGCCAGGGCGATCCCCTCCTCTCCCCCCATGTCAGTAAAAGCGAAGCGCATTCAGCTCTCAGTCCTCCAAGGAGTCCTCCCTGTGCACATCAAACCTTCCCAACCCAACTTGATCCTAAGAGGTGGGTGGACGGAAGGCAGGGGGGCCATTCCGAGCCCTCGGGGAGCCCCGGACCCTCAGCGGTCCCCCCAAAGGAAACACGTGCAGCCCTGACCCCGCAGGAAGGACTTCCGGGCCACGCCGCTCACGTCCCGTCAGCCAGGGATGGGCGGAAACCCGCCCCCCTGACCCCGGGAAATCTCGCGAGACCTCCCTTCACCTGACGACCCCTCACGTGACGTCCCCTCGCCTGACGTCCTCTCTGGCAACGTCCTCTCACGCCACGTCCTCTCGCGCGACGTCCCCTCCCCTGATGTCCCATCATGTGACGTCCCCTCGCCTCACGTCCTCTCTCATGACGTCCTTTCACACCACGTCCTCTCGCCTGACGTCTTCATGTGACGTCCTCTCATGTGATGTCCCCTCGCCTGACATCTTCTCATATGACGTCCTCTTGCCTGATGTCCTCTCTCATGACGTCCTTTCACACCACGTCCCCTCGCCTGAGATCCTCTCATGTGACGTCCCCTCGTGTGACGTCCTCTCCCATGACGTCTTCATGTGACGTCCCCGCTTGTGATGTCCCTTCATGTGACGTCCCCTCACCTGACATCCCCTCACCTGATGTCCCCTCGCCTGATGTCCCCTCGCCTGACGTCCCCTCGTGACATCCTCTCATGTGACTCCCCTCATGTGACATCCCCTTGTGACATCCTCTCATGTGACGTCCCCTCACCTGACGTCCCCTCGCCTGCCGTCCCCCATGTGATGTCCTGTTGCCTGACGTCCGTTCGCCTCATGCCCTCTCATGTGACGTCCTCTCATGTGACGTCCCCTCATGTGACGTCCTCTTGCATGACGGCCCCTCACACCATGTACTCTCGCTGACGCCCTCTCTCCCCAGCTCATCGCCGGCCAGCCCTTCGGGAGCACCCCCAGCAAGAGCGTCCCCGCGGCGCAGGCCGCCTCCGCCCAGGACCTGGACACCGTGTGGTCCCTGGGGGTGAGCGGCGACCGGAGGGCGGTGCGGCGGTGATGGTGATGGTGGTGAGGGTGATGGCGGTGGTGATAGTGATGGCGGTGGCGGTGGTGATGGTGGTGATGGTGATGGTGATGGTGGTGAGGGTGATGGCGGTGGTGATGGTGGTGATGGTGATGGTGATGGCGGTGGTGATGGTGATGGTGGTGATGGTGGTGGTGATGGTGATGGTGATGGTGGTGAGGGTGATGGCGGTGGTGATGGTGGTGATGGTGATGGTGATGGCGGTGGTGATGGTGATGATAGTGATGGCGGTGGCGGTGGTGATGGTGATGGTGATGGTGGTGAGGGTGATGGCGGTGGTGATGGTGGTGATGGTGATGGTGATGGCGGTGGTGATGGTGATGGTGATGGTGGTGAGTGTGATGGCGGTGGTGATGGCGGTGATGGTGATGGTGGTGGTGGTGGTGGTGATGGTGATGGTGGTGATGGCGGTGATGGTGATGGCGATGATGGTGATGGCAGTGATGGTGATGGCGGTGATGGTGATGATGGTGGCGATGGTGATGGTGGCGATGGTGGTGATGGTGATGGTGATGGCGGTGGCGGTGGTGATGGTGGTGATGGTGGTGATGGCGGTGGCGGTGGTGATGGTGGCGATGGTGGTGATGGCGGTGGTGATGGCGGTGGCGGTGGTGATGGCGGTGATGGTGGTGATGGTGGTGATGGTGATGGCGGTGATGGTGATGGCAGTGATGGTGATGGCGGTGGTGGTGATGGTGGTGATGGTGATGGTGGTGATGGTGGTGATGGTGATGGCGGTGGTGGTGATGGTGGTGGTGGTGATGGCGGTGATGGTGATGGTGTTGGTGATGGTGATGGTGGTGATGGTGATGGTGATGGTGATGGCGGTGGTGATGGCGGTGGTGGTGGTGATGGCGGTGATGGTGATGGCGGTGATGGTGATGGCGGTGATGGTGGTGATGGTGATGGTGATGGTGATGGCGGTGGTGATGGCGGTGGTGGTGGTGATGGCGGTGGTGATAGTGATGGTGGTGGTGATGGCGGTGGCGGTGGTGATGGCGGTGGTGATGGTGATGGCGGTGATGGCGATGGCGGTGATGGCGATGGCGGTGATGGCGATGGCGGTGGTGATGGTGATAGTGATGGTGGTGGTGATGGCGGTGGCGGTGGTGATGGTGGTGATGGTGGTGATGGCGGTGATGGTGATGGTGGTGATGGTGATGGGTGAGGGTGTTGGACCAGCCGGGTCCAGCCCCCGCCGGGCTGACAGGCGCGGTGCGGCCCCGCAGGGCTACCTCCAGTCCTCCGTCCTCTTCTACGGCTTCTACGGCCGGGAGCGGCGCATTGGGAGAGCGGGCTACCGGCTGCCGCTGGCCTACTTCCTGGTGGGGATGGCCGTGTTCGCCTACAGCTTCCTCGTGCTCCTCCGAAAGTACGGTCCCCTTCCCCGCCGCCCGCCCTGACCCTGCAGCCCGCCGCGTCCCACCCGGTGACACCCAGCGAGACGTGTGCATGGATCCCTGAGAGGAAGGGAGAGGGGGGAGAGAGAAACATCCACGAGGAGAGAGAATCACCGATGGCCTGCCTCCTGCGCGCCCCCTGCTGGGGATCCAGCCCTGACCCACAGGGTTCCAGGGGGCGCTAACCACTGAGCCACACGGGCCGGGCGCGATGCCCGTGTCCACCAGCTCTCCCCGGGCAGCTCCCGTGTGGGGTGCAGAGGGAGCAGAATGAAAAGGACTTAGCAGGCTGGACACAGCGGGATGGGGGGGTACCCTCAGGGCAGAGGCCCTGGGAAGACTGATGTTCTCAAAGGAAAGAATTTTGTTTCACAGGAGCCCCGCTGGGCGAGGCTCAGGGGTTGAGTGTCGACCTAAGAACCAGGAGGTCAGGGTTCGATTCCCGGTCAGGGCACAGGCCCCGGGTTGCAGGCTCCATCCCCAGTGAGGGGCGTGCAGAAGGCAGCCGATCCATGATGCTCTCTCATCGTGGATGTTTCTCTCTCTCTCTCTCTCTCTCCCTTATTCTCTGAGATCAATTAAAAAAAAAAAAAAAAAAAAAAAAGGTAGCCGAAACCGGTTTGGCTCAGTGGATAGAGCGCCGGCCTGCGGACTGAAGGGTCCCGGGTTCGATTCCCGTCAAGGGCATGTGCCTTGGTTGTGGGCACATCCCCAGTGGGGGGGGGGGAAGGGGGAGTGCAGGAGGCAGCTGATGGATGTTTCTCTCTCATCAATGTTTCTAACTCTCTCTCCCTTCCTCTCTGTAATAAATCAATAATATATATATATATTTTTTTAAAAGGTAAAAAAAAAAAATGATTTCACAGTCACCGCTGCACAAGGTGACACGGGCTGGCTCAGTGCCCACCCAGTGTCACCCAACCACAGGCCTTGGCCATGTCTCCATGTCCCCATGTCCCCAGGGGCCCGGGTGGGGCGGGCCTGGTGATGCTCCGGCCGCCACCAGGGGGCAGCACCTGGCACCTGTGGTCCCGTTGACAGGATGGCCAAGAACTCCCGCCTGAGCCTCGCCAGCGCCTCCAGCGACAACTACACCTTCTGCTGGCGCGTGTTCTGTGCCTGGGACTACCTCATCGGGAACCCCGAGGCCGCCGAGAGCAAAGCGGCTGCCATCGTGAACAGCATCCGGGTGAGCGGGCCGGGCAGGCCCTGGGGTAGGGCCTGGGGCCCCGGGCACAGAGACCCTGCTGTTCAGACCAGCGTGGCCAGAGCAAGTGGCATCGGACGTTCCTCGGTCCAGCCCATACAGTGTGGGGTGTGCAGGAGGCAGCCGATCCGGGATTCTCTCCCCTCCTCAATGTTTCTCTCTCCCTCTCCTTTCCTTTCCGGAAGTAAATATTGGAACTCCTGTTTATTTCTATTTTGTTTTTTTAAATATATATTTTTATTGGTCTCTTAGAGTAGGGGTGTCGAACTCAATCAGAGAAGGGGCCAAAATCTAAAATCCAGCCTAAATCGCGGGGCCGAATGGTTTACTGAACAGTCATAAACTGACAATGTCGTAAACTGACAGCGGAGTGCAGTGATGTCAGCGCGGTGCGGGCCACATTGCAAGGCCTGGCGGGCTGGATTTGGCCCGCGGGCCTTGAGTTTGACACATGTGTCTTAGAGGAAGGGAGAAGGGGAGAGAGAGAAACATCCATGAGGAGACAGAATCATGGACCGGCTGCCTCCTGCACCCCACCCACCACTGGGGATGGAGCCTGCAACCCGGGCATGTGCCCTGACTGGGAATCGAACCCTGACCTCCTGGTTCCTAGGTCGATGCTCAACCGCGGAGCCACACTGCCAGTCTGGCTGATTTTTTAGTTCCTCTCTCTAAAATGTTAATGTGCATATTTTGGGTCATTTGCATAACGTGGCCTGAGGTTCTCCAGCCTGGCACCAGGGCGGGAGGCACGGCCTGTGGCCCCCTGCTCCAGCCCAGTGCCACTCAGCCTTAGGTCCCTGCTGATTGCTCATTAAGGCTCTTTGGGAACTCAGCCTCCGCTGTGGTCGAAGCCATCTTGTGTTATGGTGTGACGGTCAATTTGCATATCCCTTTTTATTAGATAGGATTGCCCCTAAATACTATGCTCCTAATTGGATATTGTAAAAATTAAGTTACAACTCTTTTAAAATATATATATATTTCTTATTGATTTTTCACAGAGAGGAAGGGAGAGGGATAGAGAGTTAGAAACATCAATGAGAGAGATATATCAACCAGCTGCCTCCTGCACACCCCCCACCAGGGATGTGCCTGCAACCAAGGTACATACCCTTGACCGGAATTGAACCTGGGACCTTTCAGTCCGTAGGCCGACGCTCTATCCATTGAGCCACACTGGTTTCTGCAAGTTACGACATTTTTATTCGAGCATTTCTTATATACAAAATATTCATTGTGGGCTGCATGCAGTCCATGGGCTGTGAGTGTGACATGCTTGCACTAAAACATTTCCGATCATGGAATACATGTCAAGGTTTACAGTTAAGACGCTTTATGGGTCTCTCCCTGCAGGAGGCAATCCTGGAAGAACAGGAAAAGAAGAAAAGCAAGAACCTGTAGGTGCCCAGGCCTGATCGACGCCTAACAGCTCCCCTGCTGGCCCGATTACCCCTAACTGCCCTCCCCTGCCCGCCTAGTCACCCCTAACTGCCCTCCCTTGCCAGCCCTATCACTCCTAACTGCTCTCCCCCGACAGCCTAGTCACCCCTAACTGCCCTCCTTTCCAGCCTTATCACCCCTAACTGCCCTCCCCTGCCCCACCCCTAACTGCCCACCCCTAACTGCCCTCCCCCGACAGCCTAGTCACCCCTAACTGCCTTCCCTTCCAGCCTTATCACCCCTAACTGCCCACCCCTAACTGCCCTCGCCTAGTCACCCCTCACTGCCCTCCTCTGCCCGCCTAGTCACCCCTCACTGCCCTCCCCTGCCCGCCTAGTCACCCCTCACTGCCCTCCCCTGCCTGCCTTGTCACCCCTAACTGCCCTCCCTTGACAGCCTTATCACCCCTAACTGCCCTCCCCTGCCAGCCTAGTCACCCCTCACTGCCCTCCCCTGCCCGCCTAGTCACCCCTAACTGCCCTCCCCTGCCAGCCTAGTCACCCACAAATGCTCTCCCCTGCCAGCCATCTGGTAACAGCCACCTTGTGTCCACTTGTGTGTTGGAGTGATCATCAATTTGCATATTACCTCTTTATTATATCGGATACTAGAGACCCAGTGCACGAAATTTTTGCACAGGGGGGTGGGTCCATCAGCCGGCCTGCACCCTCTTGCAGTCCGGGACTGCTGGCTCCTAAGCACCTGCCTGCCTGCCTGCCTGATCGCCCCTAACTGCTCACCTGCCTGCCTGATCGCCCCTAATGACTGCCGGCCTGTCTGATCGCCCCTAATCGCTTGCCTGCCTGCCTGCCTGCCTGCCTGATCGCCCCTAACCACCTCTGCCATCCAGAAGGACATCCAGAAGGTTGTTCGGCTGTCTAATTAGTATATTATAGCTTTTACTATTACAGATTTCTATTGAATTCAGAGAAAAGGAGAGAGAGAGGAATATCCATGAGGAGATGGATCGGCTGCCTCCTCCATGTCCCCTGCTGGGGATCGAGCCCACCACCTGGGCCTGCGCCCTTGACCAGACATCGAACCTGGGACCCCTTCGGTCCGCAGGCCGATGCTCTATCCACTGAGCCACCCCAGCCAGGGCGTCCGGGTACCAGACTCTTGTTGACGTGCCTTTCGGGGTGACGTCTCAGACCTGGGGTTCTTCTCGAGGTCTGGGGGGGGGGGCCACGTTGGGAGGTGGGGCCGTCCCAGGAGAAGGCAGGTCCCCGAGGACAGACAGACAGACGCACCTGCTCACGCCCGCCGCCTCCTCCGCGCAGGGCGGTGACCATCTGCCTGCGGGCCCTGGCCAACGTGCTGGTGCTGCTGTCACTGGCCGGGAGCATCTACCTCATCTACTTCGTGGTGGAGCGGTCGCAGCGGCTGGAGCAGTCCAAGAAGGAGCTGACGCTCTGGGAGAAGAACGAGGTACTGGGGTGCCCCCTCCCGCCCCCCCCCCCCCCCCCCCCGCTTCCCGGCGTGCCTTCCCCGGGGGCATGGAGATGCTGCGAGTCCCAGAGCAGGAGCCGGGCCGGGCCGTGGGCAGGGCCGAGTGTCTCCTGGGTCTGCGTCGGGAAGATGTTCATTCAAAATTGCCTTGCGCCCCGGCCGGTGTGGCTCAGTGGGTAGAGCATCGGCCTGAGGACCGAAGGGAACCGGGTGGGTTCAATTCTGGTCAAGGGCACGTACCTCGGTGGCAGGATCCTCCCCGGCCTGGGCCCTTCCTGGTCAGGGCACGTGCAGGAGGCAACCCATCAGGGTGTCTCTCTCCGTCGTTGTTTCTCTCTCTGTCTCTCCTCTCTTCCATATCTCTCTAAAAAATCAATAGGAAAATATCCTCAGGTGAGGATTGACAACCATAAAACACCTTCATGGCCCTCACCAGTGTGGCTCAGTGGACAGAGCATCGGCCTGCAGACTGAAGGGTCCCGGGTTCGAATCTGGTCAAGGGCATGCACCTTGGTTGCGGGCACATCCCCAGTCCGAAGTGTGTGTGTGGGGGGGGGGGGAGAGGGGGGAAGGGTCAGTGTAAGCACAGTCCCCAGACTGGCCGAAGCCGTGGCGCCTCCCTGTGGCCTTTTGCAAAAAGCTAAGTAGCAGCCCTGGCCGGTGTGGCTCAGTGGGTAGAGCGCTGGCCTTCGGGTTCGATTCCTGCTCAGGGCACACGCCTGGGTTGCGAGCTCGATACCAGTGTGGGGCGTGCAGGAGGCAGCCGATCCATGATTCTCTCTCATCATGGATGTTTCTCTCTCTCCCTCTCCCTTCGTCTCTGACATCAATAAAAATATTTTTTATTTATTTATTTATTTTTAAATATATATATATATATTTTTAAAAATATATATATATTTTATTGATTTTGTACAGAGACGAAGGGAGAGAGATAGAGAATTAGAAACATCGATGATAGAGAGTCATCGATCAGCCGCCTCCTGCACGCCCCCTACTGGGGATGTGCCCGCAACCAAAGTACATGCCCCTGACTGGAATCGAACCCGGGATCCTTCAGTTCCCAAGCCAATGCTCTATCCACTGAGCCAAACCGGTTTCGGCCTATTTTAAAATATATTTTATTGATTTTTCACAGAGAGGAAGGGAGAGGGATAAAGAGTTGGAAACATCAATGAGAGAGAATCACCGACCAGCTGCCTCTTGCACACCCCCTACTGGGGATGCGCCCGCAACCAAGGTCCATGCCCTTGACCGGAATCGAACCCGGGACCTTTCAGTCCGCAGGCCGACGCTCTATCCACTGAGCCACACCGGTTTTGGCTAAAAATATATTTTAAAAGAATAGGAAAAAAGCTAACCAGCAGAGCCTCGGGGGTGAGAGCCGCCTGGCCCCAGGCCGGGCTGAGGGCAGATGACGGCGACAGGAGGGGAGGGGGGGAGGGCAGGGGAGGGGCGCCCGAGCCCTCGCCCACACGTGTTCCGTCCCCGCAGGTGAGCGTGGTGGTCTCCCTGGTGACCATGATCGCGCCCTCGGCCTTCGACCTCATCTCCGCCCTGGAGATGTACCACCCGCGGACCACACTGCGGTTCCAGCTGGCCAGGTGGGTGCCTGCGGGCCGCGCCGGGTGTGGGGCCCCCTCTGTGTCCCCCGGGGGAACCCCAGTCCATTGAGCCAAGGCTGCTGCCTCACGGCCCCCCAGACTTAGCTCAGCCCGCCGGCCGGCGTGGCTCCGCGGTTTTGTGTTGACCTAGGAACCAGTAGGTCACGGGTTCGATTCCCGGTCAGGCCTCATGTCCGGATTACGGGCTCCATCCCCAGTGGGGGGCGTGCAGGAGGCAGCTGATCCATGATTCTTTCTCCTCATGGATGTTTCTCTCTCTCCCTCTCCCTTCCTCTCTAAAGTCAATACAAAAATATATTAAAAATAAAAGAACTTAGCAGAGCTTCCCTGTGATGCATCCAAGATGAGCAGGATGTAAAGCGAGAGAGAAGGGGAGGAGGAGGAGGGAGAAGCAGGGAGGAGAGAGAGAGAGAGAGAGAGAGAGAGAGAGAGAGAGAGAGAGAGAGAGAAGGAGTGGGGATGAGAGAAGAGGGAGAAGAAATAGAGGGAGCCAAATCCAGTGTGGCTCAGTGGATAGAGCGTCGGCCTGCGGACTGAAGGGTTTCGGGTTCGATTCCGGTCAAGGGCATGTACCTTGGTTGCGGGCACATCCCCGGTAGGGGGGTGTGCAGGAGGCAGCTGGTCGATGTTTCTCTCTCATCGATGTTTCTAACTCTCTATCCTTCTCCCTTCTTCTCTGTAAAAAATCAATAAAATATATGTAAAAAAATAAAAACACTTGTATTGATCTCCGTGAGGAAAGGAGAAGGAGAGAGAAACATCAATGATGAGAGAGAATCACTGATCGGCTGCGCCCTGCAGGCCCCACACTAGGGATTGAGCCCGCAACCCAGGCATATGCCCTGATCGGGAATCGAACCCGGGACCCTTGAGTCGCTGGCTGGGCTCCATCCACTGAGCCACCCCAGCCGGGGCCAATAAAACCGTTTTAGACCAGACGAGTGACAGGTGCACGGAGGGTCCACACTCACCTTGGAGCAGTGCCGGCCCGACCTCGGCTCCCCTGTGTGTGAGGCTCAGGGAGGACGGGGCGACCTCCGGTGGCTGAGGGGGGCCCTGGCACCCTGTGTTTTATCCCCCGGTAAGGCTCTGAGGGACCCCGCAAGGCAGCCACTGCCCCAGCCCCCCTCCCGCATGGCCCCCCACGGGGAGGTCTGGGACGTGGGTGTTGGGGTGCCCTCTCTCACGGGCCTCGCCCCTCAGGGTGCTGGTGCTGTACCTGGGCAACCTCTACAGCCTCATCATCGCCCTCCTGGACAAGGTCAACAGCATGAGCATCGAGGTGAGTGCCCCCCACGGCCTTCAGCTATGCCATGCATGTACAGACGGACGGACACACAGATACACAGATATACGCACAGACACAAACACACACAGAGATACACAGACAGATATACACAGATATACGCACAGACACATACACACACACAGACACACAGACAGATATACACAGATATACACACAGATATACAGATATACACACAGACACATACACACACACAGACACACAGACAGATATACACAGATATACATACAGATACACAGATATACGCACAGACACATACACACACAGAGACACACAGACAGATATACACACAGACACACAGATATACACATAGATATACACACAGATACACAGATGTATACACAGACACACAGACAGATACACACACAGATACACAGATGTATACACAGACACACAGACAGATATACACATAGATATACACACAGATACACAGATGTATATAAAGACACATAGACAGATATACACATAGATATACACACAGATACACAGATGTATATAAAGACACATAGACAGATATACACATAGATATACACACAGACACACAGATATACACATAGATATACACAGATATACACACAGATACACAGATGTATATAAAGACACACAGACAGATATACACATAGATATACACACAGATACACAGATGTATATAAAGACACACAGACAGATATACACATAGATATACACACAGATACACAGATGGACACACAGACACACAGACAGATATACACATAGATATACACAGAGATTCACAGATATACACACAGACACATATATACACAGAGACACACATACAGATATACACACAGATATACACATAGATATACACACAGATAAACAGATTTACATAGACGCATATATACATATACACAGACATATAGACACAGATACACAGTTAGATACAGACAGATATACAGATAGATAATACACACACACAGACACAGTTAGACAGGAGGACAGAGGGATGGGGACAGAGAGAGGGACAGAGACGGGGACAGAGAGACAGGGGGACAGAGGGACAGAGGGACAGGGACAGAGAGACAGGAGGACAGAGGGACAGGACAGAGGGACAGGGACAGAGAGACAGAGACGGGGACAGAAGGGCAGGGGGACAGAGGGATGGGGACAGAGGGACAGGAGGACAGAGGGATGGGGACAGAGAGACAGAGACGGGGACAGAAGGACGGGAGGACAGAAGAGCTGGTCCCTGAGCCATGCCATGAGGAGGGCTTCTCACAGATGTGTGGACGCCCATTCCCTTCCTGCCCCTCCCCTCCCGTCCCCGTCCCGTCCCCGTCCCGTCCCCATCCCCGTCCCCGTCCCCGTCCCGTCCCCGTCCCCGTCCCCGCAGGAAGCTGCCGCCAGCGGGAACGGGACTCACTGGCCCGGGGCCCGCGGCGGGGAGACGTGGCCGGCGCTCGGGAGGAACGGCTCCTGGGCCCCCACGCCCGCCCCCGCGCCCCCGGCGGCCAACGGGACGGCCAGCCCCCCGAGCCTGCAGGACCAGTGCTGGGAGACCTACGTGGGGCAGGTGCGTCCCCCGGGCCCCGGGCCCTCCCACCCACCGCAGCTCCGGTGCCAGCACCCGTCTCACAGGAGAGAAAAGGGAGGCTCGGCGCGGGCCTTCCGGTCTCACCCTGCCTCGGGGAGCCCCGGCCGGCGTGGCTCAGCGGATAGAGCTCGGCCTGTGGACTGGAGGGTCCCGGGTTCGATTCCCCGCCAGGCCACGCACCTGCCTAGGTGGCGGGCTCCAGCCCACGAGTGGGGGGCGTGTGGGAGGCGGCCCGTCAGTCCGGGATTCTCTCTCCCTCCCTCCCTCTCTCCCTCCCTCCCTCTCTCCCTCCCTCCCTCTCTCCCGCTTCCTCTCTGAAATCAACCAGAGAATATTGATGAGGAAATCAGACCCGTGCGGCGTGGCCTGTGCGCCGGGCCCTGTTCCGAGGGCTTGCCCTCCTCAGCTCCTGTGGTCACCCTCCTGTGGGTGCCGAGGAGGAAACTGAGGCACGGAGCCTGCAGGCCCTGCCAGGCACTGCTCCACCTCTATGCTCCGCCCACCCCATGCGCGGCCTCCTGTGCCCCGCCCACCCCTGTGTCCGGCCCACCCCGTGTCCCACCCACCTGTGCCCCACCCACCCTGCCCCGCCCCCGTGCCCCACCCACCCCTGTGCCCCGCCCCCTGTGCCCCACCCACCCCTGTGCCCTGCCCCCTGTGCCTCACCCACCTCTGTGCCCCACCCACCCCTGTGCCCCGCCCGCCCCTGTGCCCCGCCCCCTGTGCCCCGCCCGCCCCTGTGCCCCGCCCCCTGTGCCCCACCCACCCCTGTGCCCTACCCACCCTGCCGAGCCCCTTGCCCCACCCCCATGCCCCACCCACCCCTGTGCCCCACCCACCCCTGTGCCCGCCCACCCCTGTGCCCGCCCACCACTGTGCCCCGCCCACCCCTGTGCCCCGCCCCTGTGCCCCACCCACCACTGTGCCCGCCCACCCCTGTGCCCCGCCCCTGTGCCCCACCCACCACTGTGCCCGCCCACCACTGTGCCCCGCCCCCTGTGCCCCACCCACCACTGTGCCCTACCCACCACTGTGCCCCGCCCACCCCTGTGCCCTGCCCCCTGTGTCCCACCCACCCCTGTGCCCCGCCCACCCCATGTGCCCCGCCCACCACTGTGCCCCGCCCCCTGTGCCCTTCCCGCCCACCCCTGTGCCCCACCCACTCCTGTACCCTGCCCCCTGAGCCCCGCCCACCCCAGTGCCCCACCCACCCCTGTGCCCGCCCACCACGGTGCCCCGCCCACCACTGTATCCTGACCCCTGTGCCCCACCCACCCCAATACCCCACCCACCCCTGTGCCCCGCCCACCCTGTGCCCCGCCCCCTGGCCCCGCCCGGCCCCCCACACTAACTGCCTGCAGAGCCTCTGCCCCTGAGAGCCAGTCAGGCCCGAGCGGTGGGCTCCTGCGGCTCAGACCCCCGCGTGGCCCCGTCCCGCTGGCCTGGGACGTCCAGGTCCCCGTGGACCGTGCTGAGCCCACGCGGGCCGGGTGGCCCGGAGGCCCGTCTGCAGCCTCCGGGAGGGAGGGAGGGAGGGCGGGGCGGCAGGGCCGGCGGGGTGCCCCGGACACCGCGCCCCCTGACCGCCCCCGCCCCGCGCTCCCAGGAGATGCTCAAGCTGTCCATCATCGACATGCTCTTCACCGTGGCCAGCGTGCTGCTCATCGACCTCCTCCGCGGCCTCTTCGTCCGCTACCTCAGCGACTACTGGTGCTGGGACCTGGAGCGCAAGTTTGTGAGGAGAAGACGCGGCCCCCGGGGGGGCGTGGGGAGGGGCTGGACCGGTCCTCCCGGCATGGCCTGGAGCCAGGGCGGCCCAGAGGGGAGGCCTGAGGCCGGGGAGGGGGACGGGTGCAGGGCCGAGCCTCCCGAGAGCAGAGCTATTCTCTGTGGGAGCCGCTTCCTGCCGGAGGGGGGCGTGGTTCACAGAAGCCCGTTATCTCCGCAGCCTGAATACGGCGAGTTCAAGATCGCCGAGAACGTGCTGCATCTGATCTACAACCAGGGGATGATCTGGTGGGTGCGGCTCTCAGCTCTTGCTTTCTTTCTTTCTATATCATCTATATCTATATCTATATCTATATCTATATCTATATCTATATCTATATCATTTTATTGATTTTTTACAGAGAGGAAGAGAGAGGGATAGAGAGTTAGAAACATCGATGAGAAGGAAACATCGATCAGCTGCCTCTTGCACACCCCCCCCCCCACTGGGGATGTGCCCGCAACCAAGGTCCATGCCCTTGACCGGAATCGAACCTGGGACTTTTCAATCCGCAGACCGACGCTCTATCTACTGAGCCACACCGGTTTTTGGCTCAGCTGCTGCTTTCTAAGATATATGTACCCTGTTTCCCCGAAAATAAGACGGTGTCTTCTATTCATTTTTGCTCCCAAAGAGGCGCTAGGTTTTATTCTCAGGGGATGTCTTATTTTTCCATGAAGAAGAATATGGTACACACTTATTGTTAAATGAACATAAAGGAAATTTATTCCCTGTATACGGTACGGCAGTACGGTCGTTGTCAACACAAACCAGACACACTGTGAATCCTACAGCATCAAGAATGTACTCATTGATTCAATGACAATCATGTCATCATCTTCTGGAACATCATCCTAACCATCCAATTCCTGAATTTCCTGGTGAATTTCTTCTTGTGACTCCATTTCTTTCAGAATCAGTGGACCAAACCTCTCATGGTTAGCCTGGTGGGGGGGGGGGTGGGGGCTTATTTTCGGGGGGATGCCTTCTATTCCACTCAGAAGGAAACCTGTAAGTAGGTCTTATTTTCGGAGGATGTCTTATTTTCGGGGAAACACGGTACTAGAGGCCTGGTGCATGGATTCGTGCACTGTTGGGGGGGGCGTGGCCTGTGCGAATCAGCCCGCTGTGGGAGCCCACTGACCATTTGGGGGAAGGGAGTGGGGCAGCTCCAGCATTGAGCGTCCGCCCCCTGGTGGTCAGCGCACGTCCTAGCAACTGGCTGACTGGTCATTCTGGTCCTTCCGCCAGAATGGTCGCTGGGCTTTTACATGTATAGACTAGAGGCCTGATGGACAAAATTCATGCATGGGTAGGGTTCCTAGGGCTGGCTGGCGATCTGGGCCAATCTGTGGGGTGACCAGTGGGGCGATTTGGGGGGGGAAGGGGGGAGGGTCCCTGCTGGCACCTGCCTTGGCTGGCCTGGCGCCTGCAGGCTGGGGGCAGCTCCTGTGTTGAGCGTCTGCCCCCTGGTGGTCAGTGTGCATCTTAGCGATCCATCCTTCCACTGGTAGTTCTCCCATTTTGCCGATTTGTATATTGGGTTTTTATTATATAGGATTTTTTTTTGTTGTTGTTGATTTCAGAGAGAGAGGGGGAGAGAGAGAGAGAGAGAGAGAGAGACATCAATGATGAGAGAGAACCATGGATCGGTTGCCTCCTGCATGCCCCACACTGGGGATGGAGCCCACCATCCGGGCCTGTGCTCTTGACCGGGAATCGAACCCTGACCTCCTAGTTCGTAGGTCGACGCTCAGCCGCCGAGCCACACCGGTGTGAGGCGAGGGGCGCGGAGGGTCTGGGGCGCAGGGCCACTGCTCACCTCCAGGAGATGGGGGCGGGGCCTGGGGTCTCCGATCTCAGGGGTCTCCCCCCGGTTCCCAGAGCGTGGCGTTGGCCGGGACCACGGCAGACGAGGCCACGTGCTCACGGCCTCTCCCCGGTTCCAGGATGGGCTCCTTCTTCTCGCCCTGCCTGCCCGCCTTCAACGTCCTCAAGCTGGTCGGGATCATGTACCTGCGGAGCTGGGCCGTGCTCACCTGCAACGTGCCTCACCAGCAGGTGTTCCGGGCGTCCAGGTGGGTGGCACCCCGGCCTGTGGGGTGCAGAGAGCCCATCCAGGTCCCCTGAGGCCAGGGCGCGCGCACACACACACACACACACACACACACACCCTCCCGCCCCCGCCACCAGCCTGACCTGGTTAATTCCCTCCCCAAGCCTTCCGGGACCCAGCCTGGAATTCACCATCACTCCCCGAGAGCTCCCGACATATTTAAAAAAAAAAAAAAATATATATATATATATATATATATATATATATATATATATATATATATAGCCAAGATCGGTTTGGCTCAATGGATAGAGCGTCTGCTTGGGGACTGGAGGGTCCCGGGTTCGATTCCGGTCAAGGGCATGTACCTTGGTTGTGGCACATCCCCAGAAGGGGGTGTGCAAGAGGCAGCTGATCAATGACTCTCTCTCATCGATGTTTCCAACTCTCTCTCTCTCCCTTCCTCTCTGTACAAAATCAATAAAATATATTTAAAAAATATGTGTGTGTGTATATATATATATATATATATATATATATATATATATATAAATATTATTGACTTTTTACAGAGAGGAAGGAAGAGAGAGGGATAGAGTTAGAAACATGGATGAGAGAGAAACATCGACCAGCTGCCTCTTGCACACCCCCTACTGGGGATGTGCCCGCAACCAAGGTACATGCCCTTGACCGGAATGGAACCTGGGACCCCTTCAGTCTGCAGGCTGATGCTCTGTCCACTGAGCCAAACCGGTTTCAGACAGACACAGTTTTATTTTATTTTATTATTATTATTTTTTCAATATAATATTTTATTGATTTTTTTTATAGAGAGGAAGGGAGATAGTTAGAAACGTCGATGAGAGAGAAACATTGATCAGCTGTCTCCTACACACCCCCTACTGGGGATGTGCCCGCAACCAAGATACAAGCTCTTGACCGGAATCGAACCCCGGGACCCTTCAATCCGCAGGCCGACACTCTATCCACTGAGCCAAACTGGTCAGGGTATGACACATTTTTATAAACTTTTTAAAATCCTCCCCCCGAATATATTTTCCCATTTATTTTCAGAGGAAGTGAAAGAGAGGGAGAGACAGAGAGAAACATCGATGGGGGAGAGAGACACATCGATGGGTTGCCTTTTGCACTTGCCCTGAGCAGGGCCTGGGCTGGGAGGATCCTGCAACCAAAGTCCATGCCCTTGACCGGAATCGAACCCGGGACCTTCCAGTCCAAAGGCCGGCGCTCTATCCACGGAGCCGCACCGGCCAGGGCTTAAGAACCTTTACTGGAGTTTAATCACCAGTGGGAAGTGGCTTTCACACACACCCCCTTTGGATGATGTTCGCAGACTGAATGCCAGGGTGTTTTGAGGCCACAGCCCTGAGGGTGGGACGGGAGTCTGACATGGTCCCTGGGTTGTGCTCAGTAGCTGAGGGCCCTGGGCTGCCTGTCTGGGTTTGAGGGGGGCCAGGCTGGGCTGGGTGACCCAGGAAGGAAGTCCCCAGTTTGCTAAGCTCCTGTGACCCCTGATACCCCTCCCTGGGCAGTGGGGGGAGCGGGGGGGCAGATGGTGTTTTGTTGGCAGAGTCAGACTGTGGGTTCTGTGTCCTTTGTGGTTCTGTGTCTGAACCTGGGTCCCTGGGCGTGTGGCTGTGGTTCTGTGTCCATCCCTGGGTCCCTGGGCGTGTGGCCGTGGTTCCGTGTCCGTCCCTGGGTCCCTGGGCGTGTGGCCGTGGTTCCGTGTCCGTCCCTGGGTCCCTGGGCGTGTGGCCGTGGTTCTGTGTCCGTCCCTGGGTCCCTGGGCGTGTGGCTGTGGTTCCATGTCTGTCCCTGGGCGTGTGGCTGTGGCTCTGTGTCCGTCCCTGGGCATGTGGCTGTGGTTCCGTGTCTGTCCCTGGGCATGTGGCCTTGGTTCCGTGTCCGTCCCTGGGCGTGTGGCCGTGGTTCCGTGTCCGTCCCTGGGCGTGTGGCTGTGGTTCCGTGTCCGTCCCTGGGCGTGTGGCCGTAGTTCCGTGTCCGTCCCTGGGTCCCTGGGCATGTGGCTGTGGTTCCCTGCCCATCCCTGGGCGTGTGGCTGTGGTTCCGTGTCCATCCCTGGGCGTGTGGCTGTGGTTCCGTGTCCATCCCTGGGCGTGTGGCCGTGGTTCCGTGTCCATCCCTGGGCGTGTGGCCGTGGTTCCGTGTCCATCCCTGGGTGTGTGGCCGTGGTTCTGTGTCTGTCCCTGGGCATGTGGCCGTGGTTCTATGTCTGTCTCTGGGCGTGTGGCTGTGGTTCTGTGTCTGTCCCTGGGCGAGTGGCCGTGGTTCCGTGTCTGTCCCTGGGCGTGTGGCCGTGGTTCCGTGTCCGTCCCTGGGCGTGTGGCCGTGGTTCTGTGTCCGTCCCTGGGTCCCTGGGCGTGTGGCCGTGGTTCCGTGTCCGTCCCTGGGTCCCTGGGCGTGTGGCCGTGGTTCCGTGTCCATCCCTGGGCATGTGGCCGTGGTTCCGTGTCCATCCCTGGGCGTGTGGCCGTGGTTCCGTGTCCATCCCTGGGCGTGTGGCCGTGGTTCCGTGTCCATCCCTGGGCGTGTGGCCGTGGTTCTGTGTCTGTCCCTGGGCATGTGGCCGTGGTTCTATGTCTGTCTCTGGGCGTGTGGCTGTGGTTCTGTGTCTGTCCCTGGGCGAGTGGCCGTGGTTCCGTGTCTGTCCCTGGGTGTGTGGCCGTGGTTCCGTGTCCGTCCCTGGGCGTGTGGCCGTGGTTCTGTGTCCGTCCCTGGGTCCCTGGGCGTGTGGCCGTGGTTCCGTGTCCATCCCTGGGCATGTGGCCGTGGTTCCGTGTCCATCCCTGGGCGTGTGGCCGTGGTTCCGTGTCCATCCCTGGGTCCCTGGGCGTGTGGCCGTGGTTCCGTGTCCATCCCTGGGCGTGTGGCCGTGGTTCCGTGTCCATCCCTGGGCGTGTGGCCGTGGTTCCGTGTCCGTCCCTGGGCGTGTGGCCGTGGTTCCGTGGCCGCACGTGACCCGTGGCGGGCCTGCAGGTCCAACAACTTCTACCTGGCCATGCTGCTGTTCATGCTGTTCCTGTGCATGCTGCCCACCGTGTTCGCCATCGCACGCTACCGGCCGTCCCTGCACTGCGGGCCCTTCAGGTGAGCGCTCCCCCCTTCCCACAGCCGCCCCTGTCCTCCTCCTCCCCCTCATCCTCCTCCGGCTCCTCCCCCCCTCCTCCTCCTCCCCCTCCTCCTCTTCCTCTTCCCCCTCCTCCCCCTCCTCCTCTTCCCCCTCCTCCCCCTCCTCCTCCTCCCCCTCCTCCTCCTCCTCCTCCCCCTCCCCCTCCTCCTCCCCCTCCCCCTCTTCCTCCTCCTCCCCCTCCGTGGGCGCTGGGAGGCGGGCCCTGTCCTCGGGGCGCCGC
Source organism: Pipistrellus pygmaeus (assembly GCA_949987585.1). Taxonomy (NCBI): domain Eukaryota; kingdom Metazoa; phylum Chordata; class Mammalia; order Chiroptera; family Vespertilionidae; genus Pipistrellus; species Pipistrellus pygmaeus. The sequence continues at coordinate 42,426 of CATLKC010000014.1, read as the reverse complement.
CCTGCTGCCCCCCCCTCCCTAAGGAGAGGCCCGGCCGCACCCAGAGGGCAGCAGGGCGCTCGGTGCTCCAGGGAGCTCCCCGCCGGCCAGGCCCCCCAGACTCAGGGTCCCCGAGAGTCCTCCCACCCCTGCTCCACCGCATCCGTCAGGGCGTGCCGCTCCCTCCCCGCGGGCGAGCTCTGTCTTTGTCGCTGTCCATCCCCATCTGAGGACAGTCCCACGGACTTTCAGAGAGCGCGGAGGGTGGGGAGAGGCAGAGAGGGAAACATCGATGGGAGAGAGACACGGCGACGCTGCCTCCGGCACCCGCCCACCACGGCGGGGATGGAGCCTGCCGCCGAGGCCCCTGCCCCTGACCGGAACGGCCCGGGAGCCGTCAGTCCGGGGCCGCCGCTCTAACCACTGAGCCGGACAGGCCGGGGCTACCAGTCCATTTCGATAGCATCTGTGGAGCATTTAGGGCCTGGGTTTGTGTACACTATTCACACTCACACTCATACACTCACACGCACACTCACACTCCTACACACACACTCTCACACACTCACACACGTGCACACACACTCTCGCTCTCACACTCGCATACTCACACTTGCACTTTCTAGCTCACACTTGCACAGCCCACCCTCACACACTTGCACACTCACTCACACTCGCACACACACTCTCACACGCACACTCACACACACTTGCACACTCTCGATCACACTTGCATATGCACACTCACACACTTGCACATGCACACACACGCACACACTCACGCACACACACACTTGCACACTCTCTCACAAACTTGCACACTCTCACTCACACTTGCACACACACTCTCTCACACACTTGCACACTCTCAATCACACTTGCACACGCACACTCACACACTTGCACATGCACACACATGCACACACTCACGCGCACACACACTTGCACACTCTCTCACAAACTTGCACACTCTCACTCACACTTGCACACACACACTCACACGCACACTCTCACACACTTGCACACTCTCACTCACACTTGCACACACACTCTCACATGCACACTCTCTCACACACTTGCACACTCTCACTCACATTTGCACACACTCTCACACGCACACTCTCACACACACTTGCACACTCTCTATCACACTTGCACACGCACACTCACACACTTGCACATGCACACACTCACACACTTGCACATGCACACACTTGCACACACTTGCACATGCACACACACGCACACACTCACACGCACACGCTCACTCACACTTGCACACACCCACATGCACACTCACACCGACACACTCTGATTACGGACCCACCTCCCGCTGCGCAGTGCCTGGGACTCCTCCCGGGGACCCCCTGTCCCCCCAGAAGAGGCTGGCGTCCTCCGGGCTTCCTCGCTGACCTTGACGCCCGCCCTCTCTGTCCTCCTCCCCCCCCCCCGCCCCCCAGCGGGCAGGAGAAGATCTACGACGTGGTGGCCGAGACGGTGGCCGACCTGCCGGCCTGGTGCGGCGCGGTGGTGGGCTACGTGAGCAGCCCCGTGGTGATCCTGCCCGCCGTGCTGCTGCTCTTGTGAGTGCCCCGCCCCGCAGTGCCCCGCACACGGGGCATCTGTGCCCGTCCCCGCCGGCCGGCCGAGGGCCCGAGCCGGGCCTGGGCGGAGGGGGGCGGCCCCGCGGCCTGTGGCGTCCTGCCCCCGAGGTCAGCGGCTGCAGGAGGGACCTCCCGCGCACTGGGCTCCTGCCCGCTCTGCAGCGCCCCCCAGCCGGCCCGCTGGATCCGCTCCGTCTGCCCTGCAGCCCGTGCAGCGGAGGCTGCAGGGAAGAGCAAGGCCACAGCAGAGGGCAGCGCCCGGCCCGGGCTCCTGGGGCCTCGGTGCCCACGGCGACTGCTGAGCCCTGGGCGAGGGGCGGGGACCCCTGGCTGGGACCCCAGCGAAGCGGGGCGGGGGGCGCCCCCAAGCTCTGAGCCTGGAGCCCTGATCTCCCTCTCCCCCCCACCCCCCGCCCCAGCCCTGATACCACCTGATCCCTGACCTCCGAGCTCTGAGCCCCAAGCCCTGATCCCTGATCCCTCGAACCCTGAACCCTGAGCCCTGGCATCTCTCCTCCCTCCCAGCATGCTCATCTACTACCTGCAGAGCATCGCCCGGTCCCTGAGGCTCAGCAACCGCCAGCTCCGCATGCAGATCCAGAACGCAAGTACCGCCCTCCCCGCCGTGACGAAGGGGCAGGTCCCGCCAGCAGGGGGCGCCCGTGAGGCCTCTCATTCCCAAATCCCCCTGGAATCCCGGCTCCCGCAGCATAGGGAGGGGGTGCAAGGCCACCTCTCGGCCTCCTGGCATCGCCCAGGGTCATTGCTGGGAGCCCCCCCCCCCCCCCGGGGCAGAGGGGCCCCCATTTGCCCAGGAATGAAATGAGGCTGCTCAGCACTTGGATGTCTGAGAACTTGAGCGCCATCTGGTGGCCATGCCCGGCCCTGCAGGCGTGGGCTCTTCCCGGGGCTGTGCTGGGCTGGGCGGGAGAGAAGGGTTTCCTGGGATCCATGTCCTTGTTGGACATCGGAGCCAGAGGAGCTATTTAGGCCCAAAGACCACCTTTTCCGGTGGTTCTTTTTTTTTTTTTAAAAAAATATATATATTTTATTGATTTTCCACAGAGAGGAAGGAAGAGGGATAGAGAGCTAGAAATGTTGAGAGAGAAACATCGACCAGCCGCCTCCTGCACACACCCCCCACCGGGGATGTGCCCGCAACCAAGGCACACGCCCTTGACCAGAATCGAACCCGGGACCCTTCAGTCCGCGGGCCGACGCTCTATCCACTGAGCCACACCGGTTTTGGCGCCCGCCCCTCTTTGTCTGTGTCCCAGCCCCGTCACTGGCGGGACCCCGCCTCCATCCGGGGGCTGAGTGCCGCCTGTGAGGCATACGCGTTAGGGCCAGGGGTCAGTGTCTGCTCGCTGTCCCCCCCCCCCAGCCCCCCGCCGGGGCCAGGGTCACGGCCAAAGGCACTTTCCCCTGCCTGCCCCTGCCTCCTGCGACATCCAAAAACGTGTGATTATCGTCCGTGTTGCAGGCGAGATCTGAAGACAAGAGGAAGGCGGCCCAGATGGTGGAAGGTGAGCGGAAGAGCAGAGAGCGGGTGTCCTCCTGGGCGGGTGTGTAAAAAGACAGCGGTTCCAGGCGCCCGGCTGGCAAACACCCCCCTGCACTCTGCTTTCCCGGCTCGCCAGGCCCCAGGAAACGGACTCCAGGGACACACGTGGGTTTAAGCATACCGTGTTCATGGTATACCCGGCCTGGGAGTGACCCCGGCGCAGGCGTGAAGTCAGGAGGGAACGTCTCTGTCTTGTTAATTTCTGTGCTTCCCTCCATGTCTCTGTGTTCCTGCAAGGCTTCCCCTCAGGCCTCCGCCCTGGCCCCGCCTCCTCAGGCCCAGGCCCCGCCTCCTTAATAGGTCCAGGCCCCGCCTCCTAGGCCCAGGCCCCACCTCCTTAATAGGCCTAGGCCCCACCTCCTAAGGCCCAGGCCCTGCCTCCTAAGGCCCCGCCTCCTCAGGCCCAGGCCCCGCCTCCTTAATAGGCCCAGGCCCCAGCTCCTTATTAGGCCCAGGCCCCGCCTCCACAGGCCCAGACTCCTCCTCCTTAATAGGCCCAGGCCCCGCCTCCTTAGGTCCAGGCCCCGCCTCCTAGGCCCAGGCCCCACCTCCTAGGCCTAGGCCCCTCCTCCTTAATAGGCCCAGGCCCCGCCTCCTTAGGTCCAGGCCCCGCCTCCTAGGCCCAGGCCCCACCTCCTTAATAGGCCCAGGCCCTGCCTCCTCAGGCCCAGGCTCTGCCTCCTTATTAGGCCCAGGCCCTGCCTCCTCAGGCCCAGGCCCCGCCTCCTTAGGCCCAGGCCCCGCCTCCTTATTAGGCCCAGGCCCTGCCTCCTCAGGCCCAGGCCCCACCTCCTAGGCCCAGGCCCCGCCTCCTTAATAGGCCCAGGCCCCGCCTCCTTAGGTCCAGGCCCCGCCTCCTAGGCCCAGGCCCCACCTCCTTAATAGGCCCAGGCCCTGCCTCCTCAGGCCCAGGCTCTGCCTCCTTATTAGGCCCAGGCCCTGCCTCCTCAGGCCCAGGCTCCGCCTCCTTAGGCCCAGGCCCCCACCTCCTTAGGCCCAGGCCCTGCCTCCTAAGGCCCCACCTCCTCAGGCCCAGGCCCCGCCTCCTCAGGCCCAGGCCCCGCCTCCCTAGGCCCAGGCCCCACCTCCTTAGGCCCCTCTTCCCACAACTGCAGGGCAGGGCCCAGCCACAGTCCCAGCCGGGGCCAGGGTCCTGAATAAGGAGCCACACCCATGGCACCCCTCATCCCCTCTCTGCCCCCCACCTGAGCTCAGAGGGGAGGAGGGACTCCCCAGAACAGGGGAAGAGGGAGGAGCTGGAGTCGGGGCCCGAAGGGGCCCTCGGCGGGCACGGCAGCAGGGGGGCAGTCCCCGGGCCCCTCCCAGCTGGAGGGTGGCAGGCAGGACCCGCACAGGGCAGGGTCTCCCTCGGAGAAGGACGGCCAGGGGCCCAGAGGGCCTGGGGCGCCCTGTCTGCTGCTCTCTGAGCGGGGGGAGGGGCCGTTCCCCTGGGAGGAGGCCTGGGCGGGGGGCCCCCAGAGGAACCCCCACCCTGATGGTCCAGTGTCGCTCAGGGCAGAGCATGGCTTCCTCCGGTCCCCGTAGCGTCCTGGCTGCCCAGCTATGGGCTCCTAGGCTGTCCCACTGTGTGCTCCTGTCATTCCCACTGTGTGCTCCTGGCCCCCCCACTGTGTGCTCCTGGCCCCCCCACTGTGTGCTCCTGGCCGTCCCACTGTGTGCTCCTGGCCATCCCACTGTGTGCTCCTGGCTGTGTGCTCCTGGCTGTCCCACTGTGTGCTCCTGGCCATCCCACTGTGTGCTCCTGGCCCCCCCACTGTGTGCTCCTGGCTGTCCCACTGTGTGCTCCTGGCCATCCCACTGTGTGCTCCTGGCCGCCCTACTGTGTGCTCCTGGCTGCCCCACTGTGTGCTCCTGGCCGTCCCACTGTGTGCTCCTGGCTGTGTGCTCCTGGCTGTCCCACTGTGTGCTCCTGTCATTCCCACTCTGCGCTCCACTGGTGCTATCCCACTGTGTGCTCCTGGCCGCCCCACTGTGTGCTCCTGGCTGTCCCACTGTATGCTCCTGGCCATCCCATTGTGTGCTCCTGGCTGCCCCACTGTGTGCTCCTGGCCGTCCCACTGTGTGCTCCTGGTTACCCCACTGTGTGCTCCTGGCCCCCCCACTGTGTGATCCTGGCCGCCCCACTGTGTGTTCCTGTGATTCCAACTGTGTGCTCCTGGCCATCCCACTGTGTGCTCCTGGCCACCCCACTGTGTGCTCCTGGCTGCCCCACTGTGTGCTCCACTGGTGCCATCTCACTGTGTGCTCCTGGCCACCCCACTGTGTGCTCCTGGCCATCCCACTGTATGCTCCTGGCTGTGTGCCCTTGGCTGTCCCACTGTGTGCTCCACTGGTGCCATCTCACTGTGTGCTCCTGGATGCCCCAGTGTGTGCTCCTGACCATCCCACTGTGTGCTCCTTGCTGTCCCACTGTGTGCTCCTGGCCATCACACTGTGTGCTCCTGGCCATCACACTGTGTGCTCCTGGTTGTCCCACTGTGTGCTCCTGGCCGCCCCACTGTGTGCTCCTGGCCATCCCACTGTGTGCTCCTGGCTGTGTGCTCCTGGCTGTCCCACTGTGTGCTCCACTGGTGCCATCTCACTGTGTGCTCCTGGCCATCCCACTGTGTGCTCCTGGCTGTGTGCTCCTGGCCGCCCCAATGTGTGCTCCTGCCCGCCCCACTCTGTGCTCCACTGGTGCCATCTCACTGTGTGCTCCTGGCAGCCCCAATATGTGCTCCTGCCCGCCCCAATGTGTGCTCCTGCCCGCCCCACTCTGTGCTCCACTGGTGCCATCTCACTGTGTGCTCCTGGCAGCCCCAATATGTGCTCCTGGCCATCACACTGTGTGCTCCTGGCCGTCCCACTGTGTGCTCCTGGCCGTCCCACTGTGTGCCCCTGGCCGTCCCACTGTGTGCTCCTGGCCGTCCCACTGTGTGCTCCTGGCCACCCTACTGTGTGCTCCTGCCCACCCCACTCTGTGCTCCACTGGTGCCATCTCACTGTGTCCTCCTGGCTGCCCCAATGTGTGCTCCTGGCCATCACACTGTGTACTCCTGGCCGTCCCACTGTGTGCTCCTGGCCGTCCCACTGTGTGCCCCTGGCCGTCCCACTGTGTGCCCCTGGCAGTCCCACTGTGTGCTCCTGGCCACCCCACTGTGTGCTCCTGGCCATCCCACTGTGTGCTCCTGGCCATCCCACTGTGTGCTCCTGCCCGCCCCACTCTGTGCTCCACTGGTGCCATCTCACTGTGTGCTCCTGGCCGTCCCACTGTGTGCCCCTGGCCGCCCCACTGTGTGCTCCTGGCCGTCCCCTTCCCAGCTCCGGGTCACGCCTTTCCCCCAGAATGCTCTGGGACTGTCCCCCCAACATCGCCCTTGCCCTGTAAGCATTCTGGTGTCCAGCCGAAGCTGGGGATCACCGCTCAGCCTCGTGGTGCGCACCCCCAAAGCCGGGGGCTGGCCTGGCTCCCCGGCCCGCCTGCGGCTCTCCGTGGACCAGGGCGTGGTGGCCCCGGACTGCCTGTGGGGAGTCTGACACGTGCAGTCCCATCCCCTTGACCCGTGCCCCCGTCCCTCAGCCCCCTGCTCAGCGCTCACCCCCTCTGCCCGCAGCCCGGATCCAGACCCAGGAGGAGGGCCCCCCGAGGCCGCCCCCGGCCCCCGCGGGGACGCCCCAGGACAACGGCCACGCCGTCAGCGCCGGCGCCGGCTCGCCCGGCGGCAGGAGAGGCCGGGGGTTCGCGGCCGGCCAGCCCGCGCCCCACAGCCCCCCTCCGGGGCCCGGCAGCCCCGGCGCCCCCAGGTCCTGGCCGGGGCACAGCGCCCGGAGGTGAGCGAGGCCCCTGCCGCTCGGCGTGGGGGGCCCGGGCCAGCCGTCAGCGTGGTGTGTCCGTCATGGGGGACGGGGGGAGGCGGGTATGGGTTTGTCACCCACGGGGTGGGGGGGGAGCGTTTTTGTTTAAAGACAATGACGAAGTTAACAAAGACCCCGAGTGAGTCTCCTGTGTGAGGGGTGTGCGGGGCTGGGCTCCCGTCTCCGTGGGGCCTGGGCCGTGAGTCCCGCAGGCCCGGGGGGACTGTCTGTCTGCGAGGCTGGACAGCCGTGTGGCCGAGGGGACGAGGGCATGCTTCTAACCACTCTGTGCTCCTGGGCTGCCCCACTGTGTGCTCCTGGCTGCCCCACTGTGTGCTCCACTGGTGTCGTCCCACTGTGTGCTCCTGGCCTTCCCGCTGTGTGTTCCTGACTGCCCCACTGTGTGCTCCTGGGCTGCCCCACTGTGTGCTCCTGGCCTTCCCGCTGTGTGTTCCTGGCTGCCCCACTGTGTGCTCCACTGGTGTCGTCCCACTGTGTGCTCCTGGCCTTCCCGCTGTGTGCTCCTGACTGCCCAACTGTGGGCTCCTGCGCTGCCCCACTGTGTGCTCCTGGCCTTCCCGCTGTGTGCTCCTGACTGCCCAACTGTGGGCTCCTGGGCTGCCCCACTGTGTTCCCGACTGGCCAACCGTGGGCTCCTGGCTGCCCCACTGTGTGCTCCTGGCTGCCCCACTGTGTGCTCCTGGCCTTCCCGCTGTGTGTTCCTGACTGCCCAACTGTGGGCTCCTGGCTGCCCCACTGTGTGCTCCTGGCTGCCCCACTGTGTGTTCCACTGGTGTCGTCCCGCTGTGTGCTCCACTGGTGTCGTCCCACTGTGTGCTCTTGGTCATCCCACTGTGTGTTCCTGACTGCCCAACTGTGGGCTCCTGGCTGCCCCACTGTGTGCTCCTGGCTGCCCCACTGTGTGCTCCTGGCCACCCTACTGTGTACTCCTGACTGCCCCACTGTGTGCTCCTAGCTGCCCCACCGTGTGCTCCACTGGTGTCGTCCCACTGTGTGCTCCTGGCCTTCCCGCTGTGTGCTCCTGGCTGCCCCATTGTGTGCTCCACTGGTGTCGTCCCACTGTGTGCTCCACTGGTGTCGTCCCACTGTGTGCTCCACTGGTGTCGTCCCACTGTGTGCTCCTGGCCTTCCCACTGTGTGTTCCTGACTGCCCCACTGTGTGCTCCTAGCTGCCCCACCGTGTGCTCTTGGCCGCTCCACTGTGTGCTCCTGGCTGCTCCACTGTGTGCTCCTGGCCGCCCCACTGTGTGCTCCTGACTGCCTCACTGTGTGCTCCACTGGTGTCGTCCCATTGTGTACTCCATGGCTGCTCCACTGTGTGCTCCTGGCCGCCCCACTGTGTGCTCCTATCTGCCCCACTGTGTGCTCCTGGCCGCTCCACTGTGTGCTCCTGGCTGCTCCACTGTGTGCTCCTGGCCGCCCCACTGTGTGCTCCTATCTGCCCCACTGTATGCTCCTGGCCGCCCCACTGTGTACTCCTGGCCACCCCATTGTGTGCTCCACTGGTGTCGTCCCACTGTGTGCTCCTGGCCTTCCCACTGTGTGTTCCTGACTGCCCAACTATGGGCCCCTGGGCTGTCCCACTGTGTGCTCCTGGCCACCCTACTGTGTACTCCTGGCTGCCCCACTGTGTGCTCCTGGCTGCTCCACTGTGTGCTCCTGGCCGCCCCACTGTGTGCTCCTATCTGCCCCACCGTGTGCTCTTGGCCACCCTACTGTGTACTCCTGGCCGCCCCATTGTGTGCTCCACTGGTGTCGTCCCACTGTGTGCTCCTGGCCTTCCCACTGTGTGTTCCTGACTGTCCAACTATGGGCCCCTGGGCTGTCCCACTGTGTGCTCCTGGCCACCCTACTGTGTACTCCTGGCTGCCCCACTGTGTGCTCCTAGCTGCCCCACTGTGTACTCCTGGCTGTCCACTGTGTGCTCCACTAGTTCTGCCCTACTGTGTGCTCCTTACTGTCTCACTGTGTGCTCCACTGGTGCTGCCCCACTGTGTGCTCCTGACTGCCCCACTGTGTGCTCCACTGGTGCTGCCCCACTGTGTGCTCCTGGCTGCCCCACTGTGTGTTCCTGGCTGCTCCACTGTGTGCTCCTGGCCGCCCCACTATGTGCTCCTATCTGCCCCACTGTGTGCTCCTGGCCGCCCCACTGTGTGCTCCTGACTGCCTCACTGTGTGCTCCACTGGTGTCGTCCCATTGTGTACTCCTTGGCTGTCCCACTGTGTGCTCCTAGCCGCCCCACTGTGTGCTCCTGGCGGCCCCACTGTGTGCTCCTGGCCGCCCCACTGTGTGCTCCTGCACCAAGAGGCCACCATAGGACCTGTGAGCCCCGGGGGGTGAGCATCCTGTCCCCAGGGGACACCCAGCGCCGCAGTGAGACCCTCCGGAGCCGCCGGAGCCGCTCCGGGGCCCGGCGGCGGGGGACGGAGAACCCCGGGCGCACCGTGACCACCCCGTCCCACAGGCGCCCCCGCGGTCCGCGGGCGGGCCCCGGCGGCCGGCCCCGGAGCAGGCCCCGCGCCCCGGCGACGTCTGCAAGGCGCACGGAGGACGTCCGCCCCGAGGATGGCCCGCGGGGCCGCGAGCGCGTGCGTCCGGGGGGCGCGGCCCCCAGGTTCCACCTGGTCCAGGAGCGGGACCCCCGCGAGAACACGCGCCCGGTGCTCTGGCCCCAAGGCCCCTTCAAGGTCGTCGCCTCGGGGGCCCTGGTGGAGGTGGAGGCGTGCCCCAGGAGCATGCGCTGTGCGCCAGGGGCCCCCCAACGTGCAGGCTCCCCGGGGCGCAGCGACAGCGAGGAGGAGGAGCCCCCGAGGCCTCTGCACCCCCGCTCCCTGCGCGGCCTGCCCGGGGCCCCCCACTTCTGTGCTGGCAACGGGCCCAGCAGCTGGGGCTGGGGGCACGCCCTGTCTTGGGACGAGGGTTTTGGGGGTCCCCTCGACGCTGCTCCAAGGTCTGTGCAGAAGAAGCCGCGCCCCCGGAACGCCCCGCACCCCCAGCCCCCGCTGCGGCCCAGGGGGAGCCCCCGGTCCCAGCCGCCCCTCGCGGAATCGGACTCGCTGTCCGCGTCCAGCAGCGACGGCGCCGACCAGTACCTGCAGGTCCGCCGCGGGCCCGGCCGGCCGCCCCGGTGCGCGCGCCCCGCGGGGGGCCGGGGCCAGGCCCCCGGGAGGCGGGAGCGCGCGGATCTGAGCGGCCTGGTCTGCTCACGCGTCTAGCGGGGCTTCCCGTGCAGGGTCCCCGAGATCAGAGCCCCCCGCCCCTCGCCTCCCGAGCTGTGTGCTCCTGGCTGCCCCACTGTGTGTTCCTGGATGCCCAACTATGGGCTACTGGGCTGACCCACTGTGTGCTCCTGTCATTCCCACAGTGTGCTCTTGGCCACCCTACTGTGTGCTCCTGGCCGCCCCACTGTGTGCTCCACTGGTGGCATCACACCGTGTGCTCCTGGCTACCCCACTGTGTGCTCCTGGCCGCCCCACTGTGTGCTCCTGGCCGTCTCATTGTGTGCTCCTGGCTGCCCCAATGTGTGCTCCTGGCCATCCCACTATGTACTCCTGGCTGCCCCACTGTCTGCTCCACTGGTGCCATCCCACTGTGTGCTCCTGGCGCCCCACTGTGTGCTCCTGTCATTCCCACTGTGTGCTCCTGGCTGCCCCACTGTGTGTTCCTCCTGGCCGCCCCACTGTGTGCTCCTGGCTGCTCCACTGTGGGCTCCTGGCTGCCCCAATGTGTGCTCCTGGCCATCCTACTATGTACTCCTGGCTGCCCCACTGTGTGCTCCACTGGTGTTGTCCCACTGTGTGCTCCTGGCCGCCCCACTGTGCACACCGTCCAGCAGCGACCTGTAGAGCGGCTGATTGCAGGAGATGCTGTGTTTGGGGAGGAGAGCGGGTCTCCTGTATCCGGGGGGGAGGTCCCCCAGGTTAGACACTGGTTTCCAAGACACCAGCCCTCGCCCCATCAGGAGCCCGCCTCCCTGGAGTCTGTGCTTGTCCGCATCCTGCAGACAAACGCTGTGGGTCCCTGGATCCTACAAAGGCTGTGGGTACCTGGATCCCCAGCATCCCCATCAGCCCGGGGGAGGGGCCGCCGTGGGTGGCACCGCCTCCGTGGGCTCGTGACTGGCCCCTGTGCCTGTCAATCAGGCTGGACACCCACCGAGTGAGTCTGGAGGTGGCGGGACCTGCCAGGTTTCTCGCCCCTCGAACCTCGAACCTCTCGAAGGACAGGCTTCGGGCTCAGCTGGATCCAGGACCTCCGAGGTCTTCCCGCTCAGCTCTGCTCCTGCTTCTGACTGTGCTCTCCTGGGGCCACGGGTTCCAGTTCCCGGCCCCTCCCACCAGGTCTTCCCTGGAAGCTGAGCCCCTTCCGCGCTGTGATGGGGGGCTGGGCAGCGTGGGTCCTATGGCAGATTAGCCAGATGTCCGACCTCCTGTTTCCACGGCAACCACCACTCCTTGTGCCTCCTGCCCCTGACTGAGCAGGGGGTGGGGGGGGGCACACCCCAGTGGCTGGCACCTAAGACAGGAAGCAATCAGGAATGCCAGGGGCACCCTTGCATGCCGCACCTGTGCCAGGGGCCGGGCGCCAGCTCTGGGGACACCCCGCAGCGCCGGGGGCGGCCCTGCCTCTGGGGCGGGCGGTGCAGGGTCGAGGGGAGAGCGCCGGCCCAGCAGGCCCTGCAGGGTTCCCACAGCCAGGACACACCCGGCCGCAGCACCCAGTGCCTTTCGCAACAGCTCAGCTCTCAGCTCTCAGCACGGGGCCCAGTGCGCCCGGCGCTCAGCACAGACGGGTTAACGTAGGGGTGTCGAACTCAATCAGAGAAGGGGCCGAAATCTAAAGTCCAGCCTAAATCGCGGGCCGAATGGTTTACTGAACAGTCATAAACTGACAATGTCATAAACTGACAGCGGAGTGCAGTGATGACAGCGCGGTGCGGGCCACATTGCAAGGCCTGGCGGGCTGGATTTGGCCCGCGGGCCTTGTGTTTGACACATGTGGACATGCAGACCAGCAGGTGCCTGGCGGGCCAACACCCGCTTTACCTGTAGCAGCAGCAGCAGCAATAGCAGTGGCAGTGTGACAGCGACACAGTGATGACACAGTAATAGTGTCCCGGATGTTACAGAGGCCACCAAAGTCCACCCCCTCTAGTCTCACGGCTCCCCCACCGCCACTGCCGAGTTTGGTGTATGTCCATTCAGTTTGTGGAGCATAGTCACATACATGTGTACATGTGTGTTATGTGTGTGTGGAAATGTATATGTTATACACGTGTGTGAAAATATCTCATAGACACGAGTGTAAATGGATGCTATATGTGTGTAGATGCCCATGGGATGTGTGTAAATATACATGTTATATGACTGTGTGAATGTACGTGTTACATGTGTGTATAAATATATCATACATGAGCAAATGTATGCTATAAACCTGTGTAGATGTACGTGTTATATGTGCGTACATGTTATAAAAGTATGTGTAAACGCGTGCTATATACCTGTGTAGACGTATATGTTACATGTGTGTATAAATGTACACGTTATAAAAGTATGTGTAAATGTGTGCTATATACCTGTGTAGATGTACGCGTTACATGCTGTATAGATGTACATGTTATATGTGCACATATAAATGTACATGGTATATAAGTATGTGCAAATATATGCTACACACGTGTGTAGGTGTACATGCTATATGTATGTGTGTATATGTACATGTTATAAACTATGTGAGAATGTATGCTATCTGTGTATAGATGTACATGTTATGTGTGTGTAATATAGATGTACATGTTATAAAAGTTTGTGTAAATGTACACTACATATGTGTACAGGTGTACATGTTATATGTGTATAAATGTATATGTGAATGTAAATGTACATGTTATGTGTGTTTATATAAATGTACATGTTATATGTGTGAATGTATGCTGTATATGTGGGTGTACATGTTATACATCTGCATATAAATGTACGTGTTATATAAGTATGTGTGAATATATGCTATACACATGTGTATGTACATGTTATATATGTGTATAAATGTATACCTGTATATAAATGTACATGTTATGTGTGCACGTGTTGTGTACATATGTATGTCAATGTACATGTATGTGCGGAGGCATCTGTAAAGGTGCACACGCCTGTGTTTAGCTCAGCAGATCTGTCACATGCACACACGTGTGTGGGGCCCGCTTGGGTCAGACAAAGCAGCTCACTCGTGCGGATAAATCGCCCCCTGCCCACCGCTTCCCATCGGCAGGCATGGAAGTCACCTGTGCAGGTGCCAGCCCCCAGCTCTGCCCCCCACTGCCCTGCGGCCCCAGGTCCAGCCCCCGCAGACCCGCAGGCAGGGGGCGGGACCGTTCCTCTCTGGCCGCCCGCCGGGCGGGACCTGCATCCACGTGGTCTGCAGGAACTTGCGTTTCCTGGGTCCGCGCCCACCCGATCGGCCCGCAGCGGCCGCAGGGGCAGCGGGAGGGAGCACGCACCTGTGCTCCCCAAAGCCCCTGCGGGGGGGGGGTGGAGAGCGGAGAGGACAGGGGGGCGGGAGGGAGTCAGAGGCAGTGAGGATGGGAGCCGCCTGCTCAGATCTCTCTCCCCCTGACCGCCTGGGGGAGAGGCTCCCCGCGGCTCAGATCAGAGTCCCCACTCATAGGAGGGCTGGGTCTTTGCTGAGGGGGCCTAGGGGGTCCCCCAGGTCACCCCCAAACTTTGGAATCCCTGAGGGGCAGCAGCTGCAGAGAGAAGCCCTCTGTGGGTCCCTAAGGCTCACTCCCCGGGTCTGGGGTGCTCCTGGGACTCATCCTCCATGTGTGCATGTGTGTGTGTGCGTGTGCATGTGTGTGCGCGTGTGCGTGCGTGCGTGTGAGTGTGTGCGTGTGTGTGTGTGGTGTGTGTGTGTGTGTGTGTTTCTGCTGTACTTTTTATTTATTTTATTTTTATTTTTTAAATATTTTTTTATTGACTTCAGAGAGGAAAGGAGAGGGGGGGAGAGAGAGAGAGAGAGAGAGAGAGAGAGAGAGAGAGAGAGAGAGAGAGAGAGAGAAACAGCAATGACGAGAGAGAATCCTTGATTGGCTGCCTCCTGCACGCCTCCCTATTGGGGGGCGGGGGGGATTAAGCCCACATCCCGGGCATGTGCCCTTGGCCAGAATCGAACCCAGGACCCTTTGGTCCACAGGCCGGCGCTCTGTCCACTGAGCCGAACTGGCTAGGGCTCTGCTGTACTTTTTTAAAAATATTTTTTTCTTATTGATTGAGGGAGACAGAGAGAGAAACATCCATGATGAGAGAGGACCATGGATCGGCTGCCTCCTGCACGCCCCACACTGGGGATGGAGCCCAAAACCTGGGCCTTGACGGGGAATCGAACCCGGGACCCTTCAGTCCTCAGGCAGACGCTCTACCCACTGAGCCACACCAGCCAGGGCTGCTCCACCCTTTGCCCATTGCCGGTCCCACGGTAAACACCGCATCTGTGAGGAGGTGGCAGGCAGAAAGGACAGGAGCAGACATTAGCCAGAAGCTGGGCGTGTCCGGCTGAGGACCAGCCCTGTGGCCCCCCTCGGACGCTAGGGCGAGCCTCAGTTTCCTGGCCTGGGAAGTGGGGTTGTGGTCCCTGCCTTTCGGTGCCCCAGCGCCGCCCTGAGGGGGGTGTGGCACCCCAGGGGTCAGGTGCTGAGGGAGCGGCTGGTGCCTTGCTAAGTGAGGAGTCAATAAACACACGCCCCTCCCAGCGCAGCTGCTGGCACCCGCCCAGCTCCCAGTCTGCACAGAACACGGGCACCACCACCCTCCAAGAGCCAGGCTCCCCATGCCTCATCCATCTTTAAAAAAAAAATTATATATATATATATATATATATATATATATATATATATATATATATATATATATATATCTCCTATTTCCCCGAAAATAAGACAGTGTCTTCTATTAATTTTTGCTCCCAAAGATGCGCTAGGTCTTATTTTCAGGGGATGTCTTACTTTTCCATGAAGAAGAATACGGTACACACATTTATTGTTAAATGAAAATAAAGGAAATGTATTACCTGTCTACGGTACGGTAGTACGGTCATCGTCAACACAAACCAGACACACTGTGAATCCTACAGCATCAAGAATTTACTCATTTATTCAATGACAATCATGTCGTCATCTTCTGGAACATCATCCTAGCAATCCAATTCCTGAACTTCCTGGTGAATTTCTTGTGACTCCATTTCTTCCAGAATCAGTGGACCGAATCTCTCATGTTTAGCAATAGTACTGTCTTTAAATGAGTACTTCTTGTCAAGGTAGCCTGCTCGCAGTGCATTTGCAAGGCAACTGTCAGGGATTTTCTCCCATGAATTCTTCACTCAAGTCACAACTTCTTGCAGTTTAGGTTTCACAAAGTTTCTGAGACAGAGCCTGGGTTGCCTTATTTTGGGGGGGGGGGGATGCCTTATATTTCACTCAGAAGGAAACCTGTAAGTAGGTCTTATTTTCGGGGAAACACGGTATATGTCAAAACCGGTGTGGCTCAGTGGATAGAGCGTCGGCCTGGAAAGGTCCCAGGTTCGATTCCGGTCAAGGGCATGGACCGTGGTTGCGGGCACATCCCCGGTGGGGGCTGTGCAGGAGGCAGCTGGTTGATGTTTCTCTCTCATCGATGTTTCTAACTCTCTATCCCTCTCCCTTCCTCTCTGTAAAAAAATCAATAATATATATTTAAATTTGTATTGATGTCAGAGAGGAAGGGAGGGGGAGAGAGAGCATCATGGATCGCCTGCCTCCTGCACCCGCCCCCCCCACGGGGGATGGAGCCCGCACCCTGGGCATGTGCCTTTGAACCCGGGACCCTTCAGTCTGCAGGCCAACGCGCTACCCACTGAACCACACCGGCCAGGGCTTTGAAGATATTTTTAAAATTAAGTGTAAAATACCACTCATCTCCTCTGCAGAGAGCAAACTGCTCCAGTTAGAATGGTCTGCCCCCATCAGCTCCAATTTCCAGCCTGGCCTGGCTGGCCCGAGCACCTCGGGGTGCCAACCCCGCCCCCACCCACACCCCGGGGTGGCCCCTAGGGAATATCCGGTATCCACACCCAGGGCTTCTGCACTTGCAAGTCTTGCCTTTGCGCGGGAGTGATTGGGTGGGAAAAAACACACACACAGAGAAGTTAACTTTTTAAGGTTTTACTTTTTAAAAAATATATATATTTTATTGATTTTTTACAGAGAGGAAGGGAGAGGGATAGAGAGCTAGAAACGTTGATGAGAGAGAGACATCGACCAGCTGCCTCTTGCACACACCCCACTGGGGATGTGCCCGCAACCGAGGTACATGCCCTTGACCGGAATCGAACCCGGAACCTTTCAGTCCGCGGACCGACGCTCTACCCACTGAGCCACACCGGTTTCGGCCAGAAGTTACCTTGTTAAAAATAGTTTTACTCTTAGAAAGTGCACCGGGTATGTGCGCTCTCGCACAGCACACATGCTCCTCCCAGGGAAAAGGGCCCCCCTCGTTTGGACATGGGGTTCCCTCTGTGGGAGGAGGTGCCCCCCACCCCCTCTTTTGCTCGGTTCCTGCCAGGGATGTGTGCATGCCCGCCCCGTGCCTGCCCTTCTGGGTATTGTCTGAAGTCCTGGCCTGTAGGGACACTGCGTGTACTGACAAAAGTTACTTCTAGTTCAAACTGGCTCTGGTTTTTCTCCCAGATCTGACTTACTTATTATTTATTTATTAAATATTTTTTTACAGAGGGGAAGGGAGAGGGAGAGAGTTAGAAACATCCATCAGCTGCCTCCTGCACACCCCCTGCTGGGGATGTGCCCGCAACCAGGGTCCATGCCCTTGACTGGAATCGAACCCGGGACCTTTCAGTCCGCAGGCCGACGCTCTATCCACTGAGCCACACCGGTTTCGGCTCTGCTGTACCTTTTTTAAAAAAAAAACCTTTGTTATTGATTGAGGGAGACAGAGAGAGAAACATCCATGATGAGAGAGAACTATGGATCAGCTGCCTCCTGCACGCCCCCTCCTGGGGATGGAGCCCACAACCCGGGCATGTGCCTTTGGCCAGAATCAAACCCGGGACCTTTCAGTCCGCAGGCCGGCGCTCTAACCACTGAGCGACACCGGTTAGGGCCCAGATCTGATTATTTTACTTTATTTTATTTTATTTTATTTTATTTTATTTTATTTTATTTTATTTTATTTTATTTTATTTTATTTTTTTAATGTTTGAATCGCTTCATTGTTTTTTGCTTTTATGGCTCCTGGCTCTCCGCCCGGGCCCTCGCAGGCCCCGCCCCCGGGGCCCCGCCCAGCGCCTGTGTGGGCGGAGCTAGGCTTTGCCGGCTCCGCCCTGGGGTGATGTGTCCTGCAGAGCCCGTCCTGCCAATCTCAGTGCGGGGCGGAGCCGGCCTGGGGGGTCTGGACCAATCCGAGGGCAGGAGCGGGGCTGGGGGGGCGGGGCTCCGCGCTCGGTGCCTCAGGTCGGGGCGTTTAGGCTTCCGCTGAGCGTTCCCTCCCCTGCAACCCGAAGCCTGGACGCCCCGAGCCCGCGAAGCACCCGCCACCTCCCAGCCCCCCACCCCGGGGCGCGATGGACCCCGCGCAGGCGGCCCAGATGAGCCAGGCGGCGGCCGAGAAGGTGTTCCGGTACCGGCGAGACGAGTCGGGCTGGAAGACTTGCCGGGAAGGCGTGAGTGCAGGCGGGCGGGAGGGAGGGAGGGAGGGTCCTGGGGTTTCTCCGCTGGTGCTGGGGTCCACTAGGGCCGCCGGCTCCTCCTCTCCCTGCTGCTTTGCGTGCTCCCAGCCCTGGCGCTGGATTGAGGAAAGGAGAGGAGGGGAGGGGGGTAGAGGGGTGGGTAGAGGACAGGGAGGGGCTCCCCTTAAACACAAATACTGGGTCCTTGTGCTTGCAAAGGAGGCGTGTGCAGGCTCCCGGCTGAACCTGTCCTAGGTCACCCGACCGGGACTGGCTGGCTGCCCATCACAGGGCGAGCCCCGCCCCCTGCGTGCCCAGTTCGCAGGAGGGTGTCCTGGGCTCAGCCTCTCGCACCTGGCGCTTCCGAGGTTGATTGGACACCAGGGGCCTCCCCTGGGCCGACCCCCTGGCCTCCCCTCCGGGCCCTGAACCCCGCGCGGTTGTTTGCCTTTTGACAGAACGGAGTGACAGTCTCCTGGAGGCCGTCCACGGAGTTCCCGGGGAACTTGTAAGTGCTCGGGGCTGCCGCACCTCCCCGGGGGACTTGGGGTTCCTTCCTGGCAGGTGCCAGTCGGCACCGGCCGGTGTGGCTCAGTGGATAGAGCGCCGGCCTGCGGAACACCCACCGAAGGGTCCCGGGTTCCATTCCGGTCAAGGGCACATGCCCCCCCCCACCCCCCCCCCCCCCGAGGTTGCAGGCTCCATCCCCAGGGTGGGGCGTTGGCAGGAGGCAGCCGATCCGTGATTCTCTCTCATCGTGGATGCTTTTTTAAAATTTTATTTATATATTTTTTTAATATACATATTTTATTATTATTATTATTTTTTTTTTTTTTTTTTTTACAGAGAGGAAGGGAGAGGGAGAGAGAGTTAGAAACATCGATGAGAGAGAAACATCCATCAGCCGCCTCCTGCACGCCTCCTACTGGGGATGTGCCCGCAACCAAGGTACATGCCTTTGACCGGGAATCAAACCCAGGATCCTTGAGTCCACAGGCCGACACTTTATCCACTGAGCCACACCGGTTAGGGCTATTTGTATACGTTTTGTTAATCCTCAGCCCAGGATACTTTTCCATTGATTTTTAGGGAGAGAGGGAAAGACAGAGAAACATCGATGTGAGAGAAGCATATCCATGGGTTGCCTCCTGCACATGCCCTGACCTTGGCCTGGTCTGGGGAGGGGCCTGCAACCAAGGTACGTGCCCTTGATCGGAATCGAACCCGGGACCCTTTGGCCCACAGGATGATGCACTACCCATTGAACCACACCAGCCAGGGCTCATTATGGATACCTCTCTCTCTCTCTCTCTCTCCCTCTCCCTTCCTCTCTGAAATCAATAAGAATAGGTTAAAACCAAACAAAACCACCCACACCGGTGTGGCTCAGTGGATATAGAGAGTCGGTCTGCGGACTGAAAGGTCCCAGGTTCGATTCCGGTCAAGGGCATGGGCCTTGGTTGCGGGCACATCCCCGGTGGGGGGGTGTGCAGGAGGCGGCTGGCTGATCAATGTTTCTCATTGATGTTTCTAACTCTCTATCCCTCTCTCTTCCTCTCTGTAAAAAAAAAAAAATCAATAAAAATATATTAAATAAATAAATAAATAAGACCTAGCGCGTCTTTGGGAGCAAAAAAAGTAACATAAAAGACACTGTCTTATTTTCGGGGGAACAAGGGTACCTCATTCCCAGGAGCTGCGTCCCTGTGTGCAGGCCCCTGGGCTGGGGCTGGCGGCTCAGCCGGCTTCCTGGCACGGCTGGCCGGCCGGCCGGCCGGCCGGAGCAGAGAGACGGATCCTCGCGGGTCAGACGGGCCGGTGGGGGCCGCCCGGTCAGCCCCGTGTCTGTGCCGCAGGTACCGAGGCGAGGGCGTGGTGGACGCGGCCCCGCGGGACGTGTGGGCCTACGTGAAGCCGTTTCCCGGGAGCCTGCGGGAGACCTGGGACGAGAACGTGAGCAGCTTTGAGGTCCTGGAGAGCATCAGCGACGTGAGTGTCCCCGGACGGGAGTGCCTGCCCCGATGATGCCCCAATGAATGAACGATCGATCTGCCTAGATTTAGCGGGACAAACGCAGGTGACCGGGGGTCAGCGATAACGGCCTGTCCCCCGGCGCCGTGGTCGGCAAACCGCGGCTCGCGAGCCACAGGCGGCTCTTTGGCCCCTGGAGGGTGGCTCTTCCACAAAATGCCACGACCTGGGTGCATCTATTTAAAAAAAATATATATATATTTTTTTTTTTAATTAATTTTTTTACAGAGAGGAAGAGAGAGGGATAGAGAGTTAGAAACATCGATGAGCCAAAACTGGTTTGGCTCAGTGGATAGAGCGTCAGCCTGCGGACTGAAGGGTCCCGGGTTCGATTCCGGTCAAGGGCATGGACCTTGGTTGTGGGCACATCCCCAGTAGGGGGTATGCAGGAGGCGGCTGGTCGATGTTTCTAGCTCTCTATCTCTCTCCCTTCCTCTCTGTAAAAAAATCAATAAAATAGATATATATTTTTTAAAAATAAGAATTAATTTGGAGCCGAAACCAGTTTGGCTCAGTGGTGGAGCGTTGGTCTGCGGACTGGAAGGTCCCAGGTTCGATTCCGGTCAAGGGCATGTACCTTGGTTGCGGGCACATCCCCAGTAGGGGGCGTGCAGGAGGCAGCTGGTCGATGTTTCTCTCTCATCGACGTTTCTGACTCTCTATCCCTCTCCCTTCCTCTCTGTAAAAAATCAATAACAGCCGGGACCGGTTTAGCTCAATGGATAGAGCGTCGGCTTGGGGACTGAAGGGTCCCGGGTTCGATTCCGGTCAAGGGCATGTGCCTTGGTTGCGGGCATATCCCCAGTAGGGGGTGTGCAAGAGGCAACTGATCGATGACTCTCTCTCATCGATGTTTCTAGCTCTCTATCTCTCTCCCTTCCTCTCTGTACAAAATCAATAAAATATATTTTTTAAAAAAATCAATAACATATATTTAAAATAAGTGACACCGCCGTGCTGGCCCCGCAGACGCTGTGCGTGACCCGGACCGCCACGCCCTCGGCCGTCATGAAGCTCATCTCCCCGCGGGACTTCGTGGACCTGGCGCTGGCCACACTGCAGGAGGACGGGACCCTGGTCTCCACCGGTGAGTGCCCGGCGGGCAGGCCGGGCTGCGGCCGCTCCCCACTCCCTCCGCACGGGGGCGGGGCCGCCCTGCTCTGTCCACTGCGGGCAGGCACCACCCACCACCGTCAGAGACAGCAGGGTCAAAGACCATCCTTTCATTATTTTATTTTATTTATTTACTTTTTTAAACATTTTTTTTAACTTCTATTATTCTTTTCTTTTTTATTTTCCATCTTTTTTCTTTCTTTTTTTTTTTAAATATATTTTATTGATTTTGTACAGAGAGGAAGGGAGAGAGATAGAGAGCTAGAAACATCGATGAGAGAGTCATTGATCAGCTGCCTCTTGCACGCCCCCTACTGGAAACGTGCCCGCAACCAAGGTCCATGCCCTTGACCGGAATCGAACCCGGGACCTTTCAGTCCGCAGGCCGACGCTCTATCCACTGAGCCAAACCGGCTTCGGCTATTTTATTTTATTTTTTTTAATATATTTTACTGATTTTGTACAGAGAGGAAGAGAGAGGGATAGAGAGTTAAGAAACATCGATGAGAGAGAAACATCCATCTGCTGCCTCCTGCACGCCCCCCACTGGGGATGTGCCCCCAACCAAGGGATCGAACCCGGGATCCTTCAGTCCGCAGGCCGATGCTCTAGCCACTGAGCCACACTGGGTTTCGGCGGCTTATTTTATTTTTAAAGTATGTATTTATTTTGTTTAAATTAATTTTGGAGAGAAAGGGAGGAGAGAGAAAGAGAGAGAGAGAGCGAATCATGGGTCAGCTGCCTCCTGCACGCCCCCTGCAGGGGATGGAGCCTGCAACCCGGGCATGGAATCGAACCTGGGACCCCTCCATCCACAGGCTGACACTCTATCCACTGAGCCACACTGGCCAGGGCATATCTTTTATGTTATCTGTTGTTTTGTTTTGCTTTGTTTTTAATTTCTTTATGGGTTATGGTACCGCATATTTATCCTCATCCCCCCGTTCCCATCCCACACCCCTCCGCCCGTATGTCCATGGCCACCGGCCAGGCCCATAAGCATGCACACAGTCCTCTGGTGGATCTCTCCCCATTGCCTCCACCCTCCCCTGCCTTCCCGCTGAGGTTGGACAGTCTGATCGCTGCTTCTCTGTCTCCGGGTCATATATTTTATTTTTTTTATTGTTTTTTTTTTGTTAAGCCTCGCCCGAGGAGGATATTTTTCCATCGATTCTTAGAGAGAGAGGAAGGGAGAGGGAGAGACAGAGAAACATCCGTGATGAGTGAGAATCACGGCTCGGCTGCCTCCTGCACGCCCCACACTGGGCATTGAGCCTGCAACCCGAGCGTGTGCCCTTGACCCGAAGTCGAACCCGGGACCCCTCCGTCCGCAGGCCGACGCTCTGCCCACTGAGCCACACCGGCCGGGGCTGACGTGCTTCCTTGTGCTCCTTGCCGGGCTGGCAGGGAGAGCCGTGTGGGAAGGGCCAGGGGGTGGGGCCCCGGGGTCGGTGCGCCCTGCAGGGCCGGGCAGGGGGCGGGGCCGGGCAGGGGGCGGGGCCGGGCAGGGGGCGGGGGCCTGCCCGGAGTCTCACCCTGCGCCCTGTCTTCCAGCTGCCAACCTGGAGCACCCGCTGTGCCCCCCGCGGCCGGGCTTCGTGCGGGGACTGAACCACCCCTGTGGCTGCTTCTGCGAACCCGTGCCAGGGTGAGGGCGGGCTTCTGTGCCGGGGGCAGGCGGGGGGGGGGTGAGAGGGGCAGGGAGGGGGACAGGGAGGAGGGACAGGGGAGAGGGAGAGGGAGGGGGAGAGGGAGGGGGGGACAGGGGAGAGGGGACAGGGGAGAGGGACAGGGGAGAGGGGCAGGGAGGGGGGACAGGGAGGAGGGACAGGGAGGAGGGACAGGGGAGAGGGAGAGGGAGAGGGAGAGGGAGAGGGAGAGGGAGAGGGGCAGGGAGGGGGGACAGGGGAGAGGGACAGGGGAGAGGGAGAGGGGAGAGGGGCAGGGAGGGGGGACAGGGGAGAGGGGACAGGGGAGAGGGGCAGGGAGGGGGGACAGGGAGGAGGGACAGGGGAGAGGGAGAGGGGAGAGGGGCAGGGAGGGGGGACAGGGGAGAGGGGACAGGGGAGAGGGGCAGGGAGGGGGGACAGGGAGGAGGGACAGGGGAGAGGGAGAGGGGAGAGGGGCAGGGAGGGGGGACAGGGGAGAGGGGCAGGGAGAGGGGCAGGGAGGGGGGACAGGGAGGAGGGACAGGGGAGAGGGGCAGGGAGGGGGGACAGGGGAGAGGGAGTGGGGAGAGGGAGAGGGAGAGGGAGAGGGGACAGGGGAGAGGGGCAGGGAGAGGGGACAGGGGAGAGGGGCAGGGAGGGGGGACACGGGAGAGGGAGAGGGGAGAGGGAGAGGGAGGAGGCACAGGCAGGAGGGGAGGAGGGACAGGCAGGAGGGGAGGAGGGACAGGCAGGAGGGACAAGCAGGAGGGGAGGAGGGACAGGCAGGAGGGGAGGAGGGACAGGCAGGAGGGGAGGAGGGACAGGCAGGGAAGGACCCTGCTCGATGGGATTCTGCTCACAGCGACCCGGCCCCGCCCGGTCCCCTCCGCGATGTGCGCAGAGGCCGGCCCGGGAGAGGCTGTGGGGGCTTCATTCTCCGTGTGGAAGTGGGGACCCTCCCTCTGGCCCAGGCAGCGGGTCCCCCGGAGCAGACGCCAGCTGAGGCCCGGGAGGGCAGGGGCAGGGCGGTGTGCGGGGTCCTGGCTGTGTCCTCTGAGCCCCGCCTCCCAGCCTGGGACCCCGTCCCACAGGCTGGCTCTGAGTGCACCCACTGGGCGTCGCCCAGCTCGGGCGGAGCGGTCCCTGCTCTCACACCAGGAGGTTCTGGGTAATAACCTGAGGTCACTGGGCCATTGCAGGCACCGCCCAGGCTGACAGCCAGCGGGCGGGCAGGTCAGAGGCCCTGCGTGGGGCAGGGTTTGTCCAGAGCGGGTGTTAGGTAGAGGGGGGTGGAGGGGGTGAGGGGTCTGGGCATCGAGGAGCAGAGGCCAGGCGGTCAGAGAGCAGTCAGCAGTTCTCTCAGCGGTCCGCACACTTTGTCGTCACCTGCTAACCGACCTTCGAGGCATGGGTCTGTTTCTGAGCGCTCTGCTCTGTCCCACGAGTCTGCGTTTCTGTGGTTAGGCCAGGGCCTAGGCTGTTAGGTGATCCGGGCCTTGTGCTGTTTGAGATCAGGCGGCGAGATTCCTCCAGCTCTGTTCTTTCTCTGTGGCTCTTCTGTTGTCTCTATACATTTTCAGAGTATTTGTTCCAATTCGGTGAAATATGCCCTTGGTTATCTTGATGGAAACTGCATTGAATCTGTGGATTTGCTTTGGGTCGTGTGGGCCGTTTTAATGATGCTAATTTTCCCCATCCATGAACATGGTATGCACTTCCCCATCCATGAACATGAACATGGTATGCACTTCCCATCCATGAACATAGTATGCACTTCCCCATCCATGAACATGGTATGCACTTCCCCATCCATGAACATGGTATACACTTCCCCATCCATGAACATGGTATGCACTTTCCCATCCATGAACATGGTATGCACTTTCCCATCCATGAACATGGTATGCACTTTCCCATCCATGAACGTGGTATGCACTTCCCCATCCAGGAACATGGTATACACTTCCCATCCATGAACGTGGTATACACTTCCCATCCATGAATGTGGTATGCACTTTCCCATCCATGAACATGGTATGCACTCCCCATCCATGAACATGGTATGCACTTCCCCATCCATGAACATGGTATGTACTCCCCATCCATGAACATGGTATGCACTCCCCATCCATGAACATGGTATGCACTCCCCATCCATGAACATGGTATGTACTCCCCATCCATGAACATGGTATGCACTCCCCATCCATGAACGTGGTATGCACTTCCCCATCCATGAACATGGTATGCACTTTCCCATCCATGAACGTGGTATGCACTTCCCCATCCATGAACGTGGTATGCACTTCCCGTCCATGAACGTGGTATGCACTTTCCCATCCATGAACATGGTATGCACTTCCCCATCCATGAACATGGTATGCACTTCCCCATCCATGAACATGGTATACACACCCCATCCATGAACATGGTATGCACTTCCCCATCCATGAACATGGTATGCACTCCCCATCCATGAACATGGTATGCACTCCCCAATCCATGAACATGGTATGCACTTCCCCATCCATGAACGTGGTATGCACTTCCCCATCCATGAACATGGTATGCACTCCCCATCCATGAACATGGTATGCACTTCCATTTATTTCAATCTTCTTCAATATCTCAGTTTCCCCGAGTCCAGGTCTTTACCTCTCTCTGGTTATGTTTATTAGCGGGTATTTTATTCTTTTTTGGTGCCGTTGTAGATGTGACTGTTTTCTTAGTTGGTTATGGGTATGTAAAAAAAAAAAAAAAAAAAAAAAATCAACACCACATGATACTCTTAAATATTTTTTCAGGGCTTTAGTGTGTTTGTCCATGTAGACCACGCATGTCAAACTCACAGCCAACGGGCCACACAACATAGGGTGTGGGCCGCACGTTTGACATGCTTGATGTGGAGTATAACCATCCATGGTTACTGTGTTTGAAGGTCAAAATGGGAGATGATTAGAAGGTTTTAAAAAAGTAACAAATTACACGTTAAGCCATGTTTTCACGGAAAAACGACGGTATTTTTCTAAAAACCACCACCAGAAGCGGTGAGCGGAGTGGCATCCGTGCCGGACGTAAGGGGAGCCCGGTCTGTGCCTGAGCCTGTCGTGTGGCCCGGAGTGGGAGAACGAGAGGGACCGTGGCTTTGACCTTCAGATGCCCTTGAGAGGGAGTCAGGAACCCCCAGGGCCCGCAGACAGGAGTGCGAGCCCCGGGTTCGGGGCAGGGGCTGAAGGACCGTCCGGCTGCCTGTGGCCACAGGGGCCCTCACCCCGCGGCGCCCTGCCCCCAGGGAGCCGGGCCGGACCCGGCTGGTCACCTTCTTCCAGACGGACCTGGGCGGGCTGCTCCCGCAGCGCGTGGTGGACGGCTTCTTCCCCCGCAGCATGGCCGGTTTCTACGCCAACCTGCGCCACGCCCTGAGGTCAGCGTGCCCCGCCCGCTGTCTGTCTGTCCGTCTGTGGCCCCGCATGTCCCTGCCAGGCCCCCATACCCCCCGCGTGTCCCCACGTGTCCCCATTTCCCCCCACTGCACCCCCATCCCCCCGCATGCCCCCACGTGTCCCCATTCCCCCCTGCCAGGCCCCCATACCCCCCGCATGCCCCCACGTGTCCCCACCCCCCACTGCACCCCCATCCCCCCGCATGTCCCCCACGTGTCCCCACCCCCCCTGCCAGGCCCCCATACCCCCCGCATGCCCCCACGTGTCCCCATTCCCCCCTGCCAGGCCCCCATACCCCCCGCATGCCCCCCCGTGTCCCTGTCCCCCCTCTGCACGCCCCCATACCCCCCGCATGCCCCCCACGTGTCCCCGTCCCCCCGCCATGTGACTCCGTCTCCCCCGTGTGCCCCAGTCCCCCCTATGCCCCATGTGTCCCCCATCCCCCACCACGTGACCCCAGCCCCGCTGCATGCCCCCATACACCCCCGTGTCCCCCACGTGATCCCATCCCCCACGTGACCCCAACCTCCACGTGACCCCATCCCTCACATGACCCCTTCCCCCCACGTGCCTCCTGTCTCCCTGTATGCCCCACGTGTCCCCCATCCCCCACCACGTGACCCCATCCCCCCGCTGCATGCCCCCCCACTCACCCCCGTGTCCCCCACACGTCTCCATCTCCCCGCCATGTGACTCCGTCTCCCCCCTGCGTGCCCCAGTCCCCCCCCAAGCCCCACCACGTGACCCCATTCCCCCCACGTGTCCCCCCCATACCCCGTGCATCCCCCACTGTGTGCCCCTCCTACAGCCCCTCGCCGGCGATGGACAGTATTTTCCAAACACAGCCCAGCACCCCCGTCTCTCCACCCCACAGGCTGGAGCCGGCGCCGGCAGAGGGCACAGAGGACCCGGGGCCCATCCAGTGACGAGACGCACGGACCAGGTGGCCCACTGGGGGGCGCCCGCCTGGAGCCCAGCACCGGCGGGGAGAGGCCCCTTGGGGTCCCCTGGTGCCCCAAGAGTCGTCCTCGCAGCCCCTCCCCCCCCACTGCGGGGGGCCAGAGGGTAGCCGCCTGGGGAGTGTGTACAGCAGGACACGGCTCAGTGGCAGGTGCAATGCACCCCATTTATCCCATCGTGGGAGCAATGCACCCCATTTTTTATCCCATCGCAGGTGCAATGCACCCCACTTTTTATTCCATCGCAGGTGCAATGCACCCCATTTTATTCCGTCGTTGGAGCAATGCACCCACTTTATATCCCATCGCGGGAGCAATGCACCCCATTTTATCCCATCACAGGTGCAATACACCCCACTTGACTCCAGTGTCCGGGGCTCTGTGCATCCTCTGTTTCTGGCCTCCGGGCGCCCCCTGCTGGGCCGTCCCTGCAGGTGCGAGTCCAGAAGTCCCGTGGCCCAGAGTGACCCTGAGCATCGTTGGCCGCGGCTGCGGCGCCTCCCGCGGGCGGGCG
Organism: Pipistrellus pygmaeus; assembly: GCA_949987585.1. Taxonomy (NCBI): domain Eukaryota; kingdom Metazoa; phylum Chordata; class Mammalia; order Chiroptera; family Vespertilionidae; genus Pipistrellus; species Pipistrellus pygmaeus. The sequence goes on along the minus strand of CATLKC010000014.1, from coordinate 14,983 downwards.
GCCTAGGGGGGCCCGGGGCTCGGCGCCCGCTGCGGCCGCGGGCTCCTCCTCCGCACGATCACGGGGACCGGGCCGTCCGGCAGCGCCTTGATGCGGCTCCAGGCCTCGAAGCGCGTGAGGCCCTGCGTGGTGGCGCCCCCCAGCTGCAGCACCTCGTCCCCCGGCCGCACGCTCTCCGGCCCCGAGGCCGCCCCTGGGGGGAGGGGGAGGGGGCGGTGAGGGCTCAGGGGCGGGACACGACCTCCTCCCGCCCAGAGGGACAGGGACAGGGTCCGAGGCCGCCCCTGGGGGAAGGGAGAGGGCAGGGAGGGCTCAGGGGACAGGACCTCCTCCCGCCCAGAGGGACAGGGACAGGGTCTGAGGCCACCCCGGGGGGGAGGGGGCGGTGAGGGCTCAGGGGCGGGACAGGACCTCCCCCCGCCCGGAGGGACAGAGGGATGGAGGGACAGAGGGACAGGGTCCGAGGCCGCCCCTGGGGGCGGGGGAGGCGTGGGCTCAGGGGACAGGACAGGACCTCCCCCCGCCCAGAGGGACAGGGTCCGAGGCCGCCCCGGGGGGGAGGGAGAGGGCGGGGAGGGCTCCGGGGACAGGACCTCCTCCCGCCCAGAGGGATAGGGACAGGGTCCGAGGCCGCCCCTGGGGGAGGGGGGCGGGGAGGGCTCAGGGGCGGGACAGGACCACCCCCGCCCGGAGGGACAGAGGGACAGGGTCCGAGGCCGCCCCTGGGGGAAGGGAGAGGGCGGGGAGGGCTCAGGGGACAGGGCATCCTCCCACCGGAGGGACAGGGACAGGGTCCGAGGCCGCCCCTGGGGGGGGGGAGGGGGCGGGGAGGGCTCAGGGGCGGGACAGGACCTCCTCCCACCCGGAGGGACAGAGGGATGGAGGGACAGAGGGACAGGGTCCGAGGCCGCCCCGGGGGGGAGGGGGAGGTGTGGGCTCGGAATGGGGTGGGACAGGTACCACCTCGGGATGGCCGGAGGGACAGCTGGAGGGGGAGGGAGGGACAGAGGGACGGCTGGAGGGGGAGGGACGGACAGAGGGACGGCTGGAGGGGGAGGGACGGACAGAGGGACGGCTGGAGGGGGAGGGAGGGACAGAGGGACGGCGGAGGGGGAGGGAGGGACAGAGGGACGGCGGAGGGGGAGGGAGGGACAGAGGGACGGCGGAGGGGGAGGGAGGGACAGAGGGACGGCGGAGGGGGAGGGAGGGACAGAGGGACGGCGGAGGGGGAGGGAGGGACAGAGGGACGGCCGGAGGGACAGAGGGACGGAGGGACAGGGTCCCAGACGCACCTGAGAACACCCGGTTGACGGTGAGGGGCCGGTCCCCCTGCAGCGAGCCCCGCCCGCCCTCCAGGCTGAAGCCCAGCCCCGCCGGCGTCTTCTCCAGCGTCAGCGTCAGCGTCTCCATGGCGACCGCGTCCTCCGTTGCTGGGGAGACGGTTGTTAGGGACGCGGGCCCCGGGCCGCGCGCCCTTTGCGGGCCTGTGACCCGCGGGACAGCGGTGCCAGGCGGCCCCCCGCGCCCAGCGGGGACTCACCGGGGTCCGAGGGGGCGTCCCCGGCCGCGGGGGCCGCGGGGGCCGCGGGGGCCGCGGGGGCCGGGGCGGCCGGGGCGGGGGCCTCCGCCGGGGGGCGCGGGCCGGGCGCCGGCCGCCGGGTGACCACCACGGCCTGGCGGGGCTCCCGGGCCTGGCGCAGGATGGCCAGCGCGTGGCTGTGCGTGGCGCCTCGGAGGGACTTGCCGTTGATGGACAGCACCTCGTCGCCCTTCCGGATGGTGCCCTCCTGGGCGGCCAGGCCGCTGGGGAACACCCTGTGGACCTGGGGGGGGGGGGGAGCCGGGGGTCAGGGCGCGGAGGCCCCCAGGCCCGCATCCCCCCACTCAGCAGCCGGTCCCCCCTCTCCCCGCCCGGCTCAGCCTCTGGCCCCAGCTGCTCTGGGTCAGGCCGGGCCTGGTCCACATCGCCCCCGCAGGTCCCCGTCCTGGCTGCCTGGCGCCCTAACCCTCACCTGTCCCCTGCCCTCCAGGTCCCCGCCCCCTGGCCCTAACCCTCCCCTGACCCCTGCCCTCCAGGTCCCCGCCCCCTGGCCCTAACCCTCACCTCACCCCTGCCCTCCAGGTCCCCGCCCCCTGGCCCTAACCCTCCCCTCCAGGTCCCCACCCCCTGGCCCCAACCCTCACCTGCCCCCTGCCCTCCAGGTCCCCGCCCCCTGGCCCTAACCCTCACCTGACCCCTGCCCTCTGCCCCTCACCATGACCCCTGCCCTCTAGGTCCCCTGCCCCTCACATGCCCCCTGCCCTCCTGGTCCCCGCCCTCTGCCCCTCACCGTTACCCCTGCCCTCCAGGCTCCGCCCACTCACCATGACCCCTGCCCCCCAGGTCCCGCCCACTCACCGTGACCTCCCTGCCCTCCAGGCCCCGCCCACTCACCGTGATCCCTGTCCTCCAGGCCCCGCCCACTCACCACGACCCCTGCCCCCAGGCCCCTCCCACTCACCGTGACCCCTGCCCAGGCCCCGCCCCTCACCGTGACCTCCCTGCTCTCCAGGTCCGCGCCCCCCGCCAGGCTGAAGCCCAGGCCGGCGCCCTCCTCCTTGTGCAGGACGGTGACGTGGATGCTCTCCAGCTGCTGCGGGGAGGCGGGGGGCTGGTCAGAGGGTTCCGGGGACCCCCGCCCCCTCTCCCCCCGCTCTCCCCGCTCCCCCGCTCCACGTGGGCGCCTCCCCACCGCCCGCACCTGCGCCCCCGCCCACGGCACCCCCATGGGGCCTGCCCGGCTCCCGGTCCGGGGTCCCAGGCGGGCGACTTATAGGTCGGGCGTGGGGGGCCCTGGGGACCCGGAGCCTCCGCGGGCCAGCGCCCACTTCCCGTGGGAAAAGGAGAAGCGAGACGCCAGGGGTTCCGGCTTCGTGGCCTTTGGAGGCCAATGTCTGCGGAGGCCGCCCTGCGGGCCAGGTCCCTGCACCTGCAGGCCACGCGGCTCCCCGGCCGCCAGGTGGCGCCCCAGAGCCCCAGACAGGACGCCAGCAGCCCGTGGGAAGCGGGACTTTTAGGGGATGGGCGGCCCTGGGAGGCCCCTGGGGTGCAGGGGAGGAGGCCCCGTGGGAGCTCCAGACGTGCAGGGGTGGGGTGGGGGGGGAGGGGCGGCCCCGGGACAGGAAGGGGCCCTGCCGAGCGGAGCGGGCTCTGCGGCCTGAGCCTCGCCTCTGCTCAGGGAGCAAGTGGGAGAGCTTTGCATGAGCTGCCCCCGGGTCCCAGCCCGGGCCCCAGCCTCTCAGGGGTCCCCCAGGTGCAGGGCCCCCCAGGTTCCTGACCTGGGCTGCAGCTCTCACCCCGGGGTGCACCCCCCGCACCCCAACCCCGCCCCCCCCACACGGGCCGGCGCCTGCCTCTGCGGCCACCGGCGACCAGAAAGCGCGTGGGAAGCGGGACTTTCAGGGACTGGGAGGCCCCTGGGGTGCAGGGGAGGAGGCCCCGTGGGAGCTCAAGACGGGCAGGGGTGGGGAGAGGGGCCCTGGGACAGGAAGGCGCCCCGCCGAGCGGAGCGGGCTCTGCAGCCTGAGCCTCGCTTCTGCTCGGGGATCAAGCGGGAGAGCTCTGCATGAGCTGCACCCCGAGCCCGGCCCCCCAGTCCCACCCAGTTCCCCCCTGCAGGCTGCGTCCCCAATGGGACAGGGGCGCCCACCTGCAGCGCGGCGGCGTCCAGCTCCTGCACCTCCTCCAGCAGCTCCCGCAGCTCCTCCGCGCTCAGCAGCGCCAGCACCGCCTGGCCGGCCGCGGGGCTGCAGGCCGTGGCCTCTGGGGGCTCCCCGAGCTCCCCCAGGCCCTCCGAGTACTCCTTCAGCTCCGAGAGGCTGCGGGGGGGGGGGGGGACAGGGGGGTCAGGGGCTGCCCCCAGGCCAGACTGGGCGCTGAGCCTGGGCGTATCCTGTTGGCATGGCAACAAGCCTGCTCTTTTTGGGGGGGCGCCCTCAGACACCTCCCTGGTGGCCAGGTGGGGGTTCAGGGACAGCAGGCGACTCATGGGCCCACAGGGGTGCCAGGTGAGGCCCCCGGGCCCCGCTGGCCATCGGGATCAGCACAGTCACTACAGGGGTGCCCCAGCCGGCCATCGGGGGGCTCACTCAGTACAGGGGTGCCCCAGCCGGCCATCGGGGGGCTCACTCAGTACAGGGGTGCCCCAGCCGGCCATCGGGGGGCTCACTCAGTACAGGGGTGCCCCAGAAGGCCATCGGGGGGCTCACTCAGTACAGGGATGCCCCAGCCGGCCATCGGGGGCTCACTCAGTACAGGGGTGCCCCCAGCCGGCCATCGGGGGCTCACTCAGTACAGGGGTGCCCCAGCCAGCCATCGGGGGGCTCACTCAGTACAGGGGTGCCCCAGCCGGCCATCGGGGGGTTCACTCAGTACAGGGGTGCCCCCAGCTGGCCATCGGGGGGCTCACTCAGTACAGGGGTGCCCCAGCCGGCCATCGGGGGGCTCACTCAGTACAGGGGTGCCCCCAGCCGGCCATCGGGGGCTCAGTACAGGGGTGCCCCCATCCGGCCATCGGGGGCTCACTCAGTACAGGGGTGCCCCCATCCGGCCATCGGGGGGCTCACTCAGTACAGGGGTGCCCCCAGCTGGCCATCGGGGGGCTCACTCAGTACAGGAGTGCCCCAGCCAGCCATCGGGAGGCTCACTCAGTACAGGGGTGCCCCCAGCTGGTCATCGGGGGCTCACTCAGTACAGGGGTGCCCCCAGCTGGCCATCGGGGGGCTCACTCAGTACAGGGGTGCCCCCAGCTGGCCATCGAGGGGCTCACTCAGTACAGGGGTGCCCCAGCCGGCCATTGGGGGTTCAGCTCACTCCCTACAGGGGCGTCCCTGCCAGGCTGGGGGGGGCCTGGTCCCCCCCAGGCCAGGCCTGCACACAGCGCTGTCTGTGCCGGGGGGAGGGGAGAATGAAGGACGCTGGGCAGCACAGAGTCCCCGCGAAGGGGGGCGGAGTGAGTGTGGCCGCCCAGCTCTGGGCCAGCGCGGCCACTGGCTCATGTGACCCGGGAGGAGCCTGCGTGAGGCCGGTGAGGGCGGGGCGGGGTCATGACCTCCCGTGCAGGGGCAGCAGAAACCCCAGGGGGCACCCCTGGCCGCCAGGGCCTACTGGGCAGGTGAGGGACGGTGTGTCCCTGAGGGGTCATCCGAGCTGCCTCCATCCCTCCCGGCCTGTCCTGGGGCAACACCTCCTCAGCAGGGAGGCTGAGCTGCCCCTCCCCCCATACATGCACACATGCACACACATACATGCACATGTATGTGCGTGCGCACACAGCACTCACAAGCACACATGCATACTCACACAGGCACACACATGCATGCAAAGTGCTAACACGAGCACATACATGCAAGCACGTGCACAACCCATGTATGTGTTCATGCATGTGCATACATTTGCCTGCATGTATATACAGTGTGTGCACACAATACATTCATGTGCACACACATGCACATATGCGTGCAAAGTGCTCGTATGAGCACACATATACATGTATACGTGCGTGCACACCCATGTGTTTATACATGTGCGCGGACACACATGTATGTGTATTTATGAACACGTAAATGTGCGTGCACATGCATATGTGTATGCACACAAAGCGCTGGTGTGTGCACATGCGTGCACACACATGCAGTTGTGCACACACATGCAGCCGTGCACACGGACAGGAGGGGGAGCCGAGTGGGGGGCGCCCTTACTTGAGAGAGAACCCGGAGTCCGTGCTGCCGGCGGCGGGGTCCGGGTCCAGGCCTGGGGAGGAGGCTGCAGGCGCGCGGCCGCGGGGGCTGCCGGGGGCGGAGGCCGGGCGGCCCAGCAGGGAGCGCAGGACGGCGCAGGACACGTGGCTGCTGAGCGCGCGGAGCCGGCAGGTCCCGTCCCCCGCGTCCGCGTCCAGGGAGCGCGCGCGGCTCAGCGGGAGGCTGCGGGCCCGCCGCCCGGGGGGCCGGGGCTCCGGGGGCGCCGGGGTCCCCCCTGCACCCCCGTCCCCGGGGGCCCGCTGCTCCGCGGCGGGGGGCGCCCCTGGGCCCCCGAGGCCGGGCCCCCCGCCTCCCTGCCCCCCGGGGGGCTCGGGGGCCTCGGCCCGGGGCTGGGGGGGCGGCAGGCTGGGTCTCGGGGCGGCCTGGGGGGGCGGCGGGGAGCACCCCAAGGTCTCAAAGGAGCTGATTCTGTGGCGGATGGAGCCGAGGGACCTGGCGGCGGCGGCGGGGGGCTCCCCGGAGGCGGCGGCGGGGGGCTCCCCGGGGTCCGGGCCCCGGGCCCGCAGCCTCCGCAGGCTCTGGCGGAACCAGGCGGGTTTGGGGGCCACGGGGGGCCCCTTCTTCACGGCGCCGCTGCCCGTTGGGGGAGCCCCAGGGCCATTGTCCAGGGGCCGGGGGGCGCCGTCCGCGGGGCCCGGGGACCCGGCCTGGGGGGGGCCGTGGCCGTGACCTTGGCCGTCGCTCATGCCCGGGCTGAAGAGGCTCCGGATGCAGCCGGAGATCCGCACCCACGGGTCCTCCAAGCCCTCGGGGGGCCGTGCGGGGGGCGGCGGGGTCCCTGCGGACAGAAACGGGGGGGGGCGTTTGGGGGCGCCTGCCCAGGGCCCCCCTAGAGGCCTGGCTCCTGGGGAGGGGGGCAGGGCGGCGGCGGAGGGGCAGGAGGGAGGACTCTGTGGGCAAGACGGGGGACCCTGTGGGCAGATTGGGGGACCCCGTGGGCAGATTGGGGGACCCTAGGGACAGGAGGCCTCTCCACTCAGGGGGACCCCCTGGTCCTGCCCCCCAGGCCACACCCCCATCTTCCTGGCTCTCGGACACCAGGTCTGCACGCGGGTCCCCAGGAACTCACTCCCTGACCTGCCTCCCCTCTGCCCCCCTGCCCCCCTGCCCTGGCTGGGTCCCGTTAGCCACGTGCTCACCACCTTCCTCCCCTGGAACCCGGGTCACCCAGCAGACACCCCGATAACCCATACAGACACCCTGATCACCCAGCAGACACCCGGATCACCCAGCAGACACCCAGCCAGGAGGCCCCCACCCTGATGGCACCCAGGTGCCCGCTGCCTCCACCCCATGGCTCCTGCCTGCCCGCCCGCCCTCCCGCCCGCCTCCCCCATCGCCACCTGCAGGTGGTGGGTCCCAGGTCCCACTGGGTCCCCCTCCGTGGCCTCTGCAGGCCCCCCCTCCTGGAGGCTCCCATCCTACCTGGGCCGCCACGGCTTCGGCTTCCCAGCCCGGCCACCTTTGGGCCCGCCGGCTGCAGGCCGCCCTGGGGTCCGGGGCAGCGGGCGAGGGCAGGGGGCACTCCGGCCGCCGGGACTTCCTGCGGCGGCGGCGGCGGCGGTGGCAGCAGCCGGCTGGCTTCCTGTGGCGTAAACAGGAAGCGGGACGGTGTCAGAACGGTGGCCTCTGGGTGCGAGAGAGAGGCGAGGGGCGGGAGGCGAGCGAGGGGGGCCTGGCGGGAAGACCCAGCGCCCGGTGGGTGAGCAGGGCACCAGGTGCTGTGGGCTCCAGTCCTCATGCCTCATCCCTGCGGGCATCCTGAGCTCGGCCTCTGGTGGTATCGGGGTGTTTAATGCTATTTTTATAGAAAACAAAGGTAGTATTTTTTAAAAATATATTTTATTGATTGTTTACAGAGAGGAAGGGAGAGGGAGAGGGAAACATCGATGAGAGAGAAACATCGGTCAGCTGCCTCCTGCACGCTCCCCCACTGGGGATGTGCCCGTAACCAGGGTACATGCCCTTGACCGGAATCGAACCCGGAACCCTTCAGTCTGCAGGCTGACGCTCTATCCACTGAGCCACACCAGCCAGGGCCAAAAGTGGTCTTTACACACACATCCTTGTGGCAGAAATAGCAGGATCTAAAGAAATGGATGGGGGCCCTAACCGGTGTGGCTCAGTGGATAGAGCATGGGCCTGTGGACTGAAGGGTCCCGGGTTCGATTCCAGCCAAGGGCATGTCCCTTGGTTGCGGGCACATCCCCAGTGGGGGGCGTGCAGGAGGCAGCTGATCGATGATTCTCTCTCATTGACGTTTCTAGCTCTCTATCCCTCTCTCTTACTTCCTCTCTGTAAAACATCGATAAGTTATATATTTTTAAAAAGGGGGTAAAACATCTGATGTGGCTCAGTGGATAGAGCGTCGGCCTGCGGACGGAAGGGTTCGATTCCGGCCAAGGGCATGCCCCTTGGTTGCGGGCACATCCCCGGTGGGGGGTGTGCAAGAGGCAGCTGATCGATGTTTCTCTCTCATCAATGTTTCTAACTCTCCATGCCTCTCCCTTCCTCTCTGTAAGAAAATATCAATAAAATATATTTAAGAGATAGATAAATAAATAAATAAAAAGAAAGAAAGAAACGTATGGGGAACGTGCTCACACGACGGGGTCAGACCCAGACTTCCCGGGTCATTCCTGACGTGACCACAGGTACGGGGGCCGGCCGGGCAGGAATAAATGCCCGCATGTTCATCGCGTGCACCGCGCGGACGTGGTTCGCCAAACCATAAGGTTTGACGTGTGAATGCTCAGTCACCCCGTCTGCACCTGCTCCTGTGCCCGCCGGCCCTCTCCCTGGGGTGACCCGGGGTGACCTTGGGTGCGCTCGGGTGGGTTCGGGTGCGCTCGGGTGGAATCGGGTGCGCTCGGGTGGGATTGGGTGCGCTCGGGTGGGATTGGGTGCGCTCGGGTGGGTTCCGGTGAGCTCGGGTGCGCTCGGGTGAGTTCGGGTGCGCTCGGGTGGGTTCGGGTGAGCTCGGGTGAGCTCGGGTGGGCTTGGGTGGGTTCGGGTAGGTTCGGGTGGGGTCGGGTGAGCTCGGGTAGGTTCGGAAGGGCTCGGGTGAGCTCGGGTGCACTCGGGTGGGTTCGGGTGAGCTCGGGTGGGTTAGGGTGAGCTCGGGTAGGTTCGGAAGGGCTCGGGTGAGCTCGGGTGCACTCGGGTGAGCTCGGTGAGCTCGGGTGGGTTCGAGTGAGCTCGGGTGGGTTCGGGTGAGCTCGGGTGGGTTCGGGTGAGCTCGGGTGAGCTCGGGTGGGTTCGGGTGCGCTCGGGTGGGTTCGGGTGACCTTGGGTGCGCTCGGGTGGGCTCGGGTGCACTCGGGTGGGTTCGGGTGCGCTCGGGTGGGTTCCGGTGAGCTCGGGTGGGTTCGGGTGCGCTCGGGTGGGTTCCGGTGAGCTCGGGTGGGTTCGGGTGGGTTCGGGTGCGCTCGGGTGGGTTCGGGTGAGCTCGGGTGGGTTCGGGTGAGCTCGGGTGGGTTCGGGTGGGTTCGGGTGGGTTCGGGTGCGCTCGGGTGGGTTCGGGTGAGCTCGGGTGGGTTCGGGTGCGCTCGGGTGGGTTCGGGTGCGCTCGGGTGGGTTCGGGTGAGCTCGGGTGGGTTCGGGTGAGTTCGGGTGCGCTCGGGTGGGTTCCGGTGAGCTCGGGTGGGTTCGGGTGGGTTCGGGTGCGCTCGGGTGGGTTCGGGTGAGCTCGGGTGCGCTCGGGTGGGTTCAGGTGACCTTGGGTGCGCTCGGGTGCACCCAGCTCTGCAGAAGCTGCTGCACCCTCCCCACCCCCCAGGCCCCCCGCTCACCCATCAGCCCTCACCTCCCGCTGCCGTCTTCCCCAGCCCCTCAAACTCGGGGCTCCCTGTGCTCCCCCAAAGCAATGGGGCCAGAGTCTGCGCTCACCGGGGCGGGGGCCGCGGGCGCGGGGCCCGGGGCGGGGGCCGCGGGGTCGGCCCTGCAGCTCCTCCGGGGCGGCGGCGGGGGCCTGGCGGCCGCGGGCCTCCTCACCAGCACCGTCCGGGGCGGCGGGCTCTCCCCCGGGGACCCGCACGCGCAGCCGCCGTCGCTGCTGGAGCGCACCATGGCCTGCGGGCGGCGCTGCGGGGGCGCCGAGCCCCTCCCGGCCCGCTCGGCCGGCCGCCCGTGCCAGCTGCCCTCCGGCTGCACCGCTCCTGCAGGGGGGGGGGGCGAGCTGAACCTGTACCCCCAGCCAGCACCCAGTCCTCAGCCAGCACCCTGTACCCCAGCCAGCACCCTGTACCCCAGCCAGCACCCCATCCCCAGGGCCAGCACCCCAACCCCCTGAAGGCATGATCATCTGGCCACTCGGTGTCTATCCTATAGAATAAAAGGCTCATATGCACATGGTCCCCTCGACCGGGAGTCCGCCCAGCAGGCAGGCCGGCCAGCCGCCCATGTCCCCTCCGCCTCCCCCTGGCCAGGCTGGCCGGACCCCACCCATGCACGGATTCATGCACCGGGCCTCTAACACACACACACACACACACACACACACACAAACACACACACGCACACAGACACACAGACACACACACTCACTCACACACAAACACACTCACACAGACACACAGTCACAGACACAAACACACACACAGACACATGCGCACGCACACACGCACAGACATACTCTCACACACACATGCACACAGAGACTCACATACATACACAGACACTCACAGGCACACACACATACATGCACACAGACACACACAGACACACACAGAGACTCACATACAGACACACACAGACACTCACAGACACACAGTCACATACATATACACAGACACACACATGCACAGACACACACACAGACACTCACATACAGACACACACAGACACTCACAGACACACACATACATGCACACACAGAGAGAGACTCACAGACATGCACACAGACACACACACTCACACAGACATGCACAGGCACACGCGCACACACACACACGCGCACACACGCACACGCACACGGAGGGCTGGGCTGGCACGCCTTCAGGGATCCTCACCCCCCGCCCGCTCTGTGGACGCCCTCACCTTCCGGGCTCCAGGGGGGCCGCTCCCTCCCGGCCCGGAGGCCGTCAGCAGCCTGGGCCACGGCCGCCTTGAGCTGCTGCTCCGAGACCTGGGGAAGCACCACTCACTGAGCCGCACGGGCCACAGCAGCGGGCGCCGGCTCCCGGCCAGTCCCGGCCCCCACTCCCCACCCCCGCCCCACCCCGTACCTCCGCCACAGCCAATCAGGAGTGCGTATGCAAATTAACCCGGCAAACATGGCGGGTTGATTTGCATGTGCAGGTGGGAGTGGCCGGGACGAGCAGGACACCTGCTGTGAGGGGAGGGAGGGCAGTGGAGGGAGCTCCAGGAGCGGTGCTCTGGCCGGGAGTGAGGACTTGCAGGCTCCCGGGCAGCTGGGAGTGATGCCAGGGAAGGCAGGCCCATTCCTGCATGAATACCATGCCACGGGCCTCTGGTCCTGTATCATAAAAGCCTGCTATGCTAAGTGTCCAGTCACCTGGCTGGCTGTTCAACCAATCAACGTGTGATATGCTAATGACATGCTAAGGCCACTCAACTGCTCGCTATGATGTGCACTGACCACCAGGGGGCAGACGCTCCGACCAGTAGGTTAGTTTGCTGCTGGCGTCCGGCTGATTTGGGCTGGACACGCCTGGAGCCCTCCCTTGATCCCTCCCAGGCTGGCAATCTCCTGCATCCCTTCCTGGCCCTGATTGTGCACCAGTGGGGTCTCTCGGCCTGGCCTGTGCCCTCTCGCAATCTGGGACCCCCTCGGGGGATGTCGGAGAGCCGGTTTTGGCTCCGTCCCGCAGGCCAGGCCGAGGGGCCCCACTGGTGCACGGATTCATGCACCGGGCCTCTAGTTTTTGATCAAAACTCTCAGCAAAATGGGAACAGAGGGGACACACCCCAACATAGGAAAGGCCACATATGTCAAACGTACAGCCAACGTCTTACTCAATGCACAAAAAACCAGAAGCATTTCCCCTAAGAACAGGAACAGGACAGGATGTCCGCTTTCACCACTCTTGTTCAACATGGTACTCGGTGTCCTAGCCACGGTGACGAGACAAGGAAGAACAAACAGACTTATCCAAATCAGAAAGGAGAAAGTAAAACTGTCATTATTCGCCGATGACATGACACTGTAGGCAGAGAACTCTAAAGACTCCACCAAAAAGACTACTGGAATTGATCAATTAATTCAGTAAAGTAGCGGGCTAGAAAATATAAACGTACGGAGGTCAGTTGCATTTCTATCCACCAATAATGAACTATCAGAAAGGGAAATTAAGAAAACAATTCCATTTACAATCACACACACACACACACACACAACACACATACCGTGGAATAAATTGAGCTGAGGATACAAAGGACCTGTGCTCAGAAAATTATAAGACCCCGAAGAAAGAAGCCAAAGAAGATACAACCAAGTGGAAGAATATACCATGTTCATGGACGGGAAGTGTATACTATGTTCATGGATAGGAAGTGTATACCATGTTCATGGATGGGAAAGTGCATACCATGTTCATGGACGGGAAGTGTATACCATGTTCATGGATGGGAAAGTATATACCATGTTCATGGATGGGAAAGTGCATACCATGTTCATGGACGGGAAGTGTATACCATGTTCATGGACGGGAAGTGCATACCATGTTCATGGACGGGAAGTGTATACCATGTTCATGGACGGGAAGTGTATACCATGTTCATGGACGGGAAGTGTATACCATGTTCATGGACGGGAAAGTGCATACCATGTTCATGAACGGGAAGTGCATACCATGTTCATGGACAGGAAGTGTATACCATGTTCATGGATGGAAAGCGCATACCATGTTCATGGATGGGAGAGTGTATACCATGTTCATGGATGGGAAGTGTATACCATGTTCATGGACAGGAAGTGCATACCATGTTCATGGACGGGAAGTGTATACCATGTTCATGGACGGGAAGTGTATACCATGTTCATGGATGGGGAAGTGTATACCATGTTCATGGATGGGGAAGTGTATACCATGTTCATGGACGGGAAGTGTATACCATGTTCATGGACGGGAAGTGTATACCATGTTCATGGACGGGAAGTGTATACCATGTTCATGGACGGGAAGTGTATACCATGTTCATGGACGGGAAGTGTATACCATGTTCATGGACGGGAAGTGTATACCATGTTCATGGACGGGAAGTGTATACCATGTTCATGGACGGGAAGTGTATACCATGTTCATGGACGGGAAGTGTATACCATGTTCATGGATGGGGAAGTGTATACCATGTTCATGGACGGGAAAGTGCATACCATGTTCATGGACGAGAAGTGCATACCATGTTCATGGATGGGAAGTGTATACCATGTTCATGGACGGGAAAGTGCATACCATGTTCATGGACGAGAAGTGCATACCATGTTCATGGATGGGAAGTGTATACCATGTTCATGGATGGGAAGTGTATACCATGTTCATGGACGGGAAAGTGCATACCATGTTCATGGACGAGAAGTGCATACCATGTTCATGGACGGGAAGTGTATACCATGTTCATGGATGGAAAGTGCATACCATGTTCATGGATGGGAGAGTGTATACCATGTTCATGGATGGGAAGTGTATACCATGTTCATGGATGGGAAGAATTAACATCATTAAAATGTCCATACGACCAAAGCAATCTATACGTTCAGCATAATTCCTATCAAGATACCAATGGCACACTTCACAGAACTAGAACAAATATTCCAAAAATTTACATAGAACCACAAAAGACACTGAAGAGCTACAGCGATCGTGAGAAAGAAGAACAAAGTTGGAGGGATCACGCTGCTTGATATCAGACGATACTACAAGGATATAGCAATCAAAACAGCCTGGTACTGGCATAAAAAAAAAAAAGACATACGGATCAGTGGGACAGAATAAACCCACACCTTTAGGTTATGACATGTCATCTCTATATTGTGATGTATGTTCACCGCCCCCTGGTGGTCACATCATAGCGACTGATGAACCAGTCAACTCTCTGCCCTCTGGTGGTCAGTGCACGTCATAGCAACTGATTAACCAGTCAACTCTCTGCCCCCTGGTGGTCAGTGCACATCATAGCGACTGATTAACCAGTCAACTGTCTGCCCCCTGGCGGTCAGTGCACGTCATAGCAAGTGGTTCAGGGACCTTAGCATATCATTAGCATATTAATCTTTGGTTGAATGGCCGACTGGTTGACCAGTCACTTAGCTCATTAGGCTTTTATGACATAGGATAGCTGAGTTCTGTAAGCAGCCCACGTGCCCATCCTGGCCTGCGGGGTGCAGAGGGCTCTCTCTCACCCCCTATCAGGGCCCGGTCAGTGGTTTCCTTCCCCAGGGCCTGTCCTCCAGCTGCAGGAGTCACCCTGATGCCACCTGTCTCCCCCACAACCCCCACACGGCCTGTCCCGGCCGCCTCCTGCCCCAGAGCCACCTGCCCTGGTGTCTAGAGCTGAAATCAATCCTATTTAATAAATAGGGAGTATGCTAATTGACCCTCACGCCATCACAAAGGTGGAGGCGCCCACAGCCAATAAGACAAGGGATATGCTAATTGACCCTCACGCCATCACAAAGGCGGCGGTGCCCACAGCCAATAAGGAGGGGATATGCTAATTGACCCTCACGCCATCACAAAGGTGGAGGTGCCCACAGCCAATAAGACAAGGGATATGCTAATTGGCCCTCACGCCATCACAAAGGTGGAGGCGCCCACAGCCAATAAGAGAAGGGATATGCTAATTGACCCTCACGCCATCACAAAGGCGGTGGTGCCCACAGCCAATAAGAGAAGGGATATGCTAATTGACCCTCACGCCATCACAAAGGCGGCGGTGCCCACGGCCAATAAGAGAGGGGATATGCTAATTGACCCTCACGCCATCACAAAGGCGGCGGCACCCACAGCCAATACGGAGGGGGTATGTGAATTGACGGCCACGCCCTCGGAGCTGGCGGCGCGGTGGGCGTGGTCCGTCCAGAGCGCCGAGGCGGACCCCGGGAGCCCCCCCCCCCCGCTGTCCGCCGCGGGGCACCTGCGGGTCCGGGTGCCGGCTGACCAGGATGGGCACGGGCCCCGGCGCGCAGCGGCTCAGGGCGGCGTGCACCGCGCTCAGCGTCATG
>CATLKC010000013.1:0-20000 GCA_949987585.1 Pipistrellus pygmaeus | reverse complement strand
TCCATGTTTTCATGTAGTTTCCTATATTCTGCCTTCTGGTCCAAGTATAAGCTTTGCCCACGTTATCAAACAACTTCGTACACACTGTTATGAACTGAGGCATCTCGGGAACATTGTCTCTCAACTGTGTAATAGAGTGTAGTACTACATTTCAGTGAAGTGTAAGGCTTTCCAAAGCTGCCGAACGTGTTTTTTTCTCTATTTCAATGGTATTCTGCCTTGTATAACAAACATTTACCACTCTAGTCTCCTTTAACTAAAGAATGTAGGATTCATACAGTGTTTCATGTGATCTTAACTCGAATTAAGGATTTCCCGGATCTTAGCTACCTTTTCTACATTAAGAACTGACTTGGAGAATCTCTTTCAGCTGTTCTAAACAAGTTCTCATCTGTTTACAGTCATTTTCTCTAAATTATCCATGTTTTCATGTAGTTTCCTATATTCTGCCTTCTGGTCCAAGTATAAGCTTTGCCCACTTTATCAAAGAACTTCCTACACACTGTTATGAACTGAGGCATCTCGGGAACATTGTCTCTCAACTGTGTAATAGAGTGTAGTACTACATTTCAGTGAAGTGTAAGGCTGTCCAAAGCTGCCGAACGTGTTTCTTTCTCTATTTCAATGGTATTCTGCCTTGTATAACACACATTTACCACTCTAGTCTCCTTTAACTAAAGAATATAGGATTCATACAGTGTTTCATGTGATCTTAACTCGAATTAAGGATTTCCCGGATCTTAGCTACCTTTTCTACATTAAGAACTGACTTGGAGAATCTCTTTCAGTTGTTCTAAACAAATTCTCATCTGTTTTCAGTCATTTTCACTGAATTATTCATGTTTTCATGTAGTTTCTTATATTCTGCGTTCTGGTCCAAGTATAAGCTTTGCCCACTTTATCAAACAACTTCCTACACACTGTTATAAACTGAGGCAGTTCGGGAACATTGTCTTTCAACTGTGTTATAGAGTGTAGTACTACATTTCAGTGAAGTGTAAGGCTTTCCAAAGCTGCCGAACGTATTTCTTTCTCTATTTCAATGGTATTCTGCATAGTATAACACACATTTACCACTCTAGTCTCCTTTAACTAAAGAATATGGGATTCATACAGTGTTTCATGTGATCTTAACTCGAATTAAGGATTTCCCGGATCTTAGCTACTTTTTCTACATTAAGAACTGACTTGGAGAATCTCTGTGAGCTGTTCTAAACAAGTTCTTATCTGTTTACAGTCATTTTCTCTGAATTGTCCATGTTTTCATGTAGTTTCCTATATTCTGCCTTCTGGTCCAAGTATAAGCTGTGCACACTTTATCAAACAACTTCCTAGACACTGTTATGAACTGAGGCAGCTCATGAACATTGTCTTTCAACTGTGTTATAGAGTGTAGTACTACATTTCAGTGAAGTGTAAGGCTTTCCAAAGCTGCCGAACGTGTTTCTTTCTCTATTTCAATGGTATTCTGCCTTGTATAACACACATTTACCACTCTAGTCTCCTTTAACTAAAGAATATAGGATTCATACAGTGTTTCATGTCATCTTAACTCGAATTAAGGATTTCCCGGATCTTAGCTACCTTTTCTACATTAAGAACTGACTTGGAGAATCTCTTTCAGCTGTTCTAAACAAATTCTCATCTGTTTTCAGTCATTTTCACTGAATTTTTCATGTTTTCATGTAGTTTCCTATATTCTGCCTTCTGGCTCAAGTATATTCTTTGCCCACTTTATCAAACAACTTCCTACACACTGTTACGAACTGAGGCAGCTCGGGAATATTGTCTTTCAACTGTGTTATATTGTGTAGTACTACATTTCAGTGAAGTGTAAGGCTTTCCAAAGCTGCCGAACGTGTTTCTTTCTCTATTTCAATGGTATTCTGCCTCGTATAACACACATTTACCACTCTAGTCTCCTTTAAGGAAAGAATATAGGATTCATACAGTGTTTCATGTGATCTTAACTCGAATTAAGGATTTCCCGGATCTTAGCTACCTTTTCTACACTAAGAACTGACTTGGAGAACCACTTTGAGCTGTTCTTAACAAGTTCTCATCTGTTTACTGTCATTTTCTCTGAATTGTCCATGTTTTCATGTAGTTTCCTATATTCTGCCTTCTGGTCCAAATATAAGCTTTGCCCACTTTATCAAACAACTTCCTACACACTGTTATGAACTGAGGCAGCTCGGGAACATTGTCTCTCAACTGGGTTATAGAGTGTAGTACTACATTTCAGTGAAGTGTAAGGCTTTCCAAAGCTGCCGAACGTGTTTCTTTCTCTATTTCAATGGTATTCTACCTTGTATAACACACATTTACCACTCTAGTCTCCTTTAAGTAAAGAATATAGGATTCATTCAGTGTTTCATGTGATCTTAACTGGAATTAAGGATTTCCCGGATCTTAGCTACCATTTCAACACTAAGAACTGTCTTGGAGAATCTCTTTCAGCTGTTCTAAACAAGTTCTCATCTGTTTACAGTCATTTTCTCTAAATTATCCATGTTTTCATGTAGTTTCCTATATTCTGCCTTCTGGTCCAAGTATAAGCTTTGCCCACTTTATCAAACAACTTCCTACACACTTTTATGAACTGAGGCATCTCGGGAACATTGTCTCTCAACTGTGTAATAGAGTGTAGTACTACATTTCAGTGAAGTGTAAGGCTTTCCAAAGCTGCCGAACGTGTTTTTTTCTCTATTTCAATGGTATTCTGCCTTGTATAACAAACATTTACCACTCTAGTCTCCTTTAACTAAAGAATGTAGGATTCATACAGTGTTTCATGTGATCTTAACTCGAATTAAGGATTTCCCGGATCTTAGCTACCTTTTCTACATTAAGAACTGACTTGGAGAATCTCTTTCAGCTGTTCTAAACAAGTTCTCCTCTGTTTACAGTCATTTTCTCTAAATTATCCATGTTTTCATGTAGTTTCCTATATTCTGCCTTCTGGTCCAAGTATAAGCTTTGCCCACTTTATCAAACAACTTCCTACACACTGTTATGAACTGAGGCATCTCGGGAACATTGTCTCTCAACTGTGTAATAGAGTGTAGTACTACATTTCAGTGAAGTGTAAGGCTGTCCAAAGCTGCCGAACGTGTTTCTTTCTCTATTTCAATGGTATTCTGCCTTGTATAACACACATTTACCACTCTAGACTCCTTTAACTAAAGAATATAGGATTCATACAGTGTTTCATGTGATCTTAACTCGAATTAAGGATTTCCCGGATCTTAGCTACCTTTTCTACATTAAGAACTGACTTGGAGAATCTCTTTCAGTTGTTTTAAACAAATTCTCATCTGTTTTCAGTCATTTTCACTGAATTATTCATGTTTTCATGTAGTTTCTTATATTCTGCGTTCTGGTCCAAGTATAAGCTTTGCCCACTTTATCAAACAACTTCCTACACACTGTTATAAACTGAGGCAGTTCGGGAACATTGTCTTTCAACTGTGTTATAGAGTGTAGTACTACATTTCAGTGAAGTGTAAGGCTTTCCAAAGCTGCCGAACGTATTTCTTTCTCTATTTCAATGGTATTCTGCATAGTATAACACACATTTACCACTCTAGTCTCCTTTAACTAAAGAATATGGGATTCATACAGTGTTTCATGTGATCTTAACTCGAATTAAGGATTTCCCGGATCTTAGCTACTTTTTCTACATTAAGAACTGACTTGGAGAATCTCTGTGAGCTGTTCTAAACAAGTTCTTATCTGTTTACAGTCATTTTCTCTGAATTGTCCATGTTTTCATGTAGTTTCCTATATTCTGCCTTTTGGTCCAAGTATAAGCTGTGCCCACTTTATCAAACAACTTCCTACACACTGTTATGAACTGAGGCAGCTCATGAACATTGTCTTTCAACTGTGTTATAGAGTGTAGTACTACATTTCAGTGAAGTGTAAGGCTTTCCAAAGCTGCCGAACGTGTTTCTTTCTCTATTTCAATGGTATTCTGCCTTGTATAACACACATTTACCACTCTAGTCTCCTTTAACTAAAGAATATAGGATTCATACAGTGTTTCATGTCATCTTAACTCGAATTAAGGATTTCCCGGATCTTAGCTACCTTTTCTACATTAAGAACTGACTTGGAGAATCTCTTTCAGCTGTTCTAAACAAATTCTCATCTGTTTTCAGTCATTTTCACTGAATTTTTCATGTTTTCATGTAGTTTCCTATATTCTGCCTTCTGGTCCAAGTATAAGCTTTGCCCACTTTATCAAACAACTTCCTACACACTGTTATGAACTGAGGCAGCTCGGGAACATTGTCTTTCAACTGTGTTATATTGTGTAGTACTACATTTCAGTGAAGTGTAAGGCTTTCCAAAGCTGCCGAACGTGTTTCTTTCTCTATTTCAATGGTATTCTGCCTCGTATAACACACATTTACCACTCTAGTCTCCTTTAAGGAAAGAATATAGGATTCATACAGTGTTTCATGTGATCTTAACTCGAATTAAGGATTTCCCGGATCTTAGCTACCTTTTCTACACTAAGAACTGACTTGGAGAACCACTTTGAGCTGTTCTTAACAAGTTCTCATCTGTTTACTGTCATTTTCTCTGAATTGTCCATGTTTTCATGTAGTTTCCTATATTCTGCCTTC
Organism: Pipistrellus pygmaeus; assembly: GCA_949987585.1. Classification (NCBI taxonomy): domain Eukaryota; kingdom Metazoa; phylum Chordata; class Mammalia; order Chiroptera; family Vespertilionidae; genus Pipistrellus; species Pipistrellus pygmaeus. The sequence goes on along the minus strand of CATLKC010000013.1, from coordinate 15,366 downwards.
TGGTCCAAGTATAAGCTTTGCTCACTTTATCAAACAACTTCCTACACACTGTTATGAACTGAGGCATCTCGGGAACATTGTCTCTCAACTGTGTAATAGAGTGTAGTACTACATTTCAGTGAAGTGTAAGGCTTTCCAAAGCTGCCGAACGTGTTTTTTTCTCTATTTCAATGGTATTCTGCCTTGTATAACAAACATTTACCACTCTAGTCTCCTTTAACTAAAGAATGTAGGATTCATACAGTGTTTCATGTGATCTTAACTCGAATTAAGGATTTCCCGGATCTTAGCTACCTTTTCTACATTAAGAACTGACTTGGAGAATCTCTTTCAGCTGTTCTAAACAAGTTCTCATCTGTTTACAGTCATTTTCTCTAAATTATCCATGTTTTCATGTAGTTTCCTATATTCTGCCTTCTGGTCCAAGTATAAGCTTTGCCCACTTTATCAAACAACTTCCTACACACTGTTATGAACTGAGGCATCTCGGGAACATTGTCTCTCAACTGTGTAATAGAGTGTAGTACTACATTTCAGTGAAGTGTAAGGCTGTCCAAAGCTGCCGAACGTGTTTCTTTCTCTATTTCAATGGTATTCTGCCTTGTATAACACACATTTACCACTCCAGTCTCCTTTAACTAAAGAATATAGGATTCATACAGTGTTTCATGTGATCTTAACTCGAATTAAGGATTTCCCGGATCTTAGCTACCTTTTCTACATTAAGAACTGACTTGGAGAATCTCTTTCAGTTGTTCTAAACAAATTCTCATCTGTTTTTAGTCATTTTCACTGAATTATTCATGTTTTCATGTAGTTTCTTATATTCTGCGTTCTGGTCCAAGTATAAGCTTTGCCCACTTTATCAAACAACTTCCTACACACTGTTATAAACTGAGGCAGTTCGGGAACATTGTCTTTCAACTGTGTTATAGAGTGCAGTACTACATTTCAGTGAAGTGTAAGGCTTTCCAAAGCTGCCGAACGTATTTCTTTCTCTATTTCAATGGTATTCTGCATAGTATAACACACATTTACCACTCTAGTCTCCTTTAACTAAAGAATATGGGATTCATACAGTGTTTCATGTGATCTTAACTCGAATTAAGGATTTCCCGGATCTTAGCTACCTTTTCTACATTAAGAACTGACTTGGAGAATCTCTGTGAGCTGTTCTAAACAAGTTCTTATCTGTTTACAGTCATTTTCTCTGAATTGTCCATGTTTTCATGTAGTTTCCTATATTCTGCCTTCTGGTCCAAGTATAAGCTGTGCCCACTTTATCAAACAACTTCCTACACACTGTTATGAACTGAGGCAGCTCATGAACATTGTCTTTCAACTGTGTTATAGAGTGTAGTACTACATTTCAGTGAAGTGTAAGGCTTTCCAAAGCTGCCGAACGTGTTTCTTTCTCTATTTCAATGGTATTCTGCCTTGTATAACACACATTTACCACTCTAGTCTCCTTTAACTAAAGAATATAGGATTCATACAGTGTTTCATGTCATCTTAACTCGAATTAAGGATTTCCCGGATCTTAGCTACCTTTTCTACATTAAGAACTGACTTGGAGAATCTCTTTCAGCTGTTCTAAACAAATTCTCATCTGTTTTCAGTCATTTTCACTGAATTTTTCATGTTTTCATGTAGTTTCCTATATTCTGCCTTCTGGTCCAAGTATAAGCTTTGCCCACTTTATCAAACAACTTCCTACACACTGTTATGAACTGAGGCAGCTCGGGAACATTGTCTTTCAACTGTGTTATATTGTGTAGTACTACATTTCAGTGAAGTGTAAGGCTTTCCAAATCTGCCGAACGTGTTTCTTTCTCTATTTCAATGGTATTCTGCCCCGTATAACACACATTTACCACTCTAGTCTCCTTTAAGGAAAGAATATAGGATTCATACAGTGTTTCATGTGATCTTAACTCGAATTAAGGATTTCCCGGATCTTAGCTACCTTTTCTACACTAAGAACTGACTTGGAGAACCACTTTGAGCTGTTCTTAACAAGTTCTCATCTGTTTACTGTCATTTTCTCTGAATTGTCCATGTTTTCATGTAGTTTCCTATATTCTGCCTTCTGGTCCAAATATAAGCTTTGCCCACTTTATCAAACAACTTCCTACACACTGTTATGAACTGAGGCAGCTCGGGAACATTGTCTCTCAACTGGGTTATAGAGTGTAGTACTACATTTCAGTGAAGTGTAAGGCTTTCCAAAGCTGCCGAACGTGTTTCTTTCTCTATTTCAATAGTATTCTACCTTGTATAACACACATTTACCACTCTAGTCTCCTTTAAGTAAAGAATATAGGATTCATTCAGTGTTTCATGTGATCTTAACTGGAATTAAGGATTTCCCGGATCTTAGCTACCATTTCAACACTAAGAACTGTCTTGGAGAATCTCTTTCAGCTGTTCTAAACAAGTTCTCATCTGTTTACAGTCATTTTCTCTAAATTATCCATGTTTTCATGTAGTTTCCTATATTCTGCCCTCTGGTCCAAGTATAAGCTTTGCCCACTTTATCAAACAACTTCCTACACACTGTTATGAACTGAGGCATCTCGGGAACATTGTCTCTCAACTGTGTAATAGAGTGTAGTACTACATTTCAGTGAAGTGTAAGGCTTTCTAAAGCTGCCGAACGTGTTTTTTTCTCTATTTCAATGGTATTCTGCCTTGTATAACAAACATTTACCACTCTAGTCTCCTTTAACTAAAGAATGTAGGATTCATACAGTGTTTCATGTGATCTTAACTCGAATTAAGGATTTCCCGGATCTTAGCTACCTTTTCTACATTAAGAACTGACTTGGAGAATCTCTTTCAGCTGTTCTAAACAAATTCTCATCTGTTTTCAGTCATTTTCACTGAATTTTTCATGTTTTCATGTAGTTTCCTATATTCTGCCTTCTGGTCCAAGTATAAGCTTTGCCCACTTTATCAAACAACTTCCTACACACTGTTATGAACTGAGGCAGCTCGGGAACATTGTCTTTCAACTGTGTTATAGAGTGTAGTACTACATTTCAGTGAAGTGTAAGGCTTTCCAAAGCTGCCGAACGTGTTTCTTTCTCTATTTCAATGGTATTCTGCCTCGTATAACACACACTTACCACTCTAGTCTCCTTTAAGGAAAGAATATAGGATTCATACAGTGTTTCATGTGATCTTAACTCGAATTAAGGATTTCCCGGATCTTAGCTACCTTTTCTACACTAAGAACTGACTTGGAGAACCACTTTGAGCTGTTCTTAACAAGTTCTCATCTGTTTACTGTCATTTTCTCTGAATTGTCCATGTTTTCATGTAGTTTCCTATATTCTGCCTTCTGGTCCAAGTATAAGCTTTGCCCACTTTATCAAACAACTTCCTACACACTGTTATGAACTGAGGCATCTCGGGAACATTGTCTCTCAACTGTGTAATAGAGTGTAGTACTACATTTCAGTGAAGTGTAAGGCTTTCCAAAGCTGCCGAACGTGTTTTTTTCTCTATTTCAATGGTATTCTGCCTTGTATAACAAACATTTACCACTCTAGTCTCCTTTAACTAAAGAATGTAGGATTCATACAGTGTTTCATGTGATCTTAACTCGAATTAAGGATTTCCCGGATCTTAGCTACCTTTTCTACATTAAGAACTGACTTGGAGAATCTCTTTCAGCTGCTCTAAACAAGTTCTCATCTGTTTACAGTCATTTTCTCTAAATTATCCATGTTTTCATGTAGTTTCCTATATTCTGCCTTCTGGTCCAAGTATAAGCTTTGCCCACTTTATCAAACAACTTCCTACACACTGTTATGAACTGAGGCATCTCGGGAACATTGTCTCTCAACTGTGTAATAGAGTGTAGTACTACATTTCAGTGAAGTGTAAGGCTGTCCAAAGCTGCCGAACGTGTTTCTTTCTCTATTTCAATGGTATTCTGCCTTGTATAACACACATTTACCACTCCAGTCTCCTTTAACTAAAGAATATAGGATTCATACAGTGTTTCATGTGATCTTAACTCGAATTAAGGATTTCCCGGATCTTAGCTACCTTTTCTACATTAAGAACTGACTTGGAGAATCTCTTTCAGTTGTTCTAAACAAATTCTCATCTGTTTTCAGTCATTTTCACTGAATTATTCATGTTTTCATGTAGTTTCTTATATTCTGTGTTCTGGTCCAAGTATAAGCTTTGCCCACTTTATCAAACAACTTCCTACACACTGTTATAAACTGAGGCAGTTCGGGAACATTGTCTTTCAACTGTGTTATAGAGTGCAGTACTACATTTCAGTGAAGTGTAAGGCTTTCCAAAGCTGCCGAACGTATTTCTTTCTCTATTTCAATGGTATTCTGCATAGTATAACACACATTTACCACTCTAGTCTCCTTTAACTAAAGAATATGGGATTCATACAGTGTTTCATGTGATCTTAACTCGAATTAAGGATTTCCCGGATCTTAGCTACCTTTTCTACATTAAGAACTGACTTGGAGAATCTCTGTGAGCTGTTCTAAACAAGTTCTTATCTGTTTACAGTCATTTTCTCTGAATTGTCCATGTTTTCATGTAGTTTCCTATATTCTGCCTTCTGGTCCAAGTATAAGCTGTGCCCACTTTATCAAACAACTTCCTACACACTGTTATGAACTGAGGCAGCTCATGAACATTGTCTTTCAACTGTGTTATAGAGTGTAGTACTACATTTCAGTGAAGTGTAAGGTTTCCAAAGCTGCCGAACGTGTTTCTTTCTCTATTTCAATGGTATTCTGCCTTGTATAACACACATTTACCACTCTAGTCTCCTTTAACTAAAGAATATAGGATTCATACAGTGTTTCATGTCATCTTAACTCGAATTAAGGATTTCCCGGATCTTAGCTACCTTTTCTACATTAAGAACTGACTTGGAGAATCTCTTTCAGCTGTTCTAAACAAATTCTCATCTGTTTTCAGTCATTTTCACTGAATTTTTCATGTTTTCATGTAGTTTCCTATATTCTGCCTTCTGGTCCAAGTATAAGCTTTGCCCACTTTATCAAACAACTTCCTACACACTGTTATGAACTGAGGCAGCTCGGGAACATTGTCTTTCAACTGTGTTATATTGTGTAGTACTACATTTCAGTGAAGTGTAAGGCTTTCCAAATCTGCCGAACGTGTTTCTTTCTCTATTTCAATGGTATTCTGCCCCGTATAACACACATTTACCACTCTAGTCTCCTTTAAGGAAAGAATATAGGATTCATACAGTGTTTCATGTGATCTTAACTCGAATTAAGGATTTCCCGGATCTTAGCTACCTTTTCTACACTAAGAACTGACTTGGAGAACCACTTTGAGCTGTTCTTAACAAGTTCTCATCTGTTTACTGTCATTTTCTCTGAATTGTCCATGTTTTCATGTAGTTTCCTATATTCTGCCTTCTGGTCCAAATATAAGCTTTGCCCACTTTATCAAACAACTTCCTACACACTGTTATGAACTGAGGCAGCTCGGGAACATTGTCTCTCAACTGGGTTATAGAGTGTAGTACTACATTTCAGTGAAGTGTAAGGCTTTCCAAAGCTGCCGAACGTGTTTCTTTCTCTATTTCAATAGTATTCTACCTTGTATAACACACATTTACCACTCTAGTCTCCTTTAAGTAAAGAATATAGGATTCATTCAGTGTTTCATGTGATCTTAACTGGAATTAAGGATTTCCCGGATCTTAGCTACCATTTCAACACTAAGAACTGTCTTGGAGAATCTCTTTCAGCTGTTCTAAACAAGTTCTCATCTGTTTACAGTCATTTTCTCTAAATTATCCATGTTTTCATGTAGTTTCCTATATTCTGCCCTCTGGTCCAAGTATAAGCTTTGCCCACTTTATCAAACAACTTCCTACACACTGTTATGAACTGAGGCATCTCGGGAACATTGTCTCTCAACTGTGTAATAGAGTGTAGTACTACATTTCAGTGAAGTGTAAGGCTTTCTAAAGCTGCCGAACGTGTTTTTTTCTCTATTTCAATGGTATTCTGCCTTGTATAACAAACATTTACCACTCTAGTCTCCTTTAACTAAAGAATGTAGGATTCATACAGTGTTTCATGTGATCTTAACTCGAATTAAGGATTTCCCGGATCTTAGCTACCTTTTCTACATTAAGAACTGACTTGGAGAATCTCTTTCAGCTGTTCTAAACAAATTCTCATCTGTTTTCAGTCATTTTCACTGAATTTTTCATGTTTTCATGTAGTTTCCTATATTCTGCCTTCTGGTCCAAGTATAAGCTTTGCCCACTTTATCAAACAACTTCCTACACACTGTTATGAACTGAGGCAGCTCGGGAACATTGTCTTTCAACTGTGTTATAGAGTGTAGTACTACATTTCAGTGAAGTGTAAGGCTTTCCAAAGCTGCCGAACGTGTTTCTTTCTCTATTTCAATGGTATTCTGCCTCGTATAACACACACTTACCACTCTAGTCTCCTTTAAGGAAAGAATATAGGATTCATACAGTGTTTCATGTGATCTTAACTCGAATTAAGGATTTCCCGGATCTTAGCTACCTTTTCTACACTAAGAACTGACTTGGAGAACCACTTTGAGCTGTTCTTAACAAGTTCTCATCTGTTTACTGTCATTTTCTCTGAATTGTCCATGTTTTCATGTAGTTTCCTATATTCTGCCTTTTGGTCCAAGTATAAGCTTTGCCCACTTTATCAAACAACTTCCTACACACTGTTATGAACTGAGGCATCTCGGGAACATTGTCTCTCAACTGTGTAATAGAGTGTAGTACTACATTTCAGTGAAGTGTAAGGTTTCCAAAGCTGCCGAACGTGTTTTTTTCTCTATTTCAATGGTATTCTGCCTTGTATAACAAACATTTACCACTCTAGTCTCCTTTAACTAAAGAATGTAGGATTCATACAGTGTTTCATGTGATCTTAACTCGAATTAAGGATTTCCCGGATCTTAGCTACCTTTTCTACATTAAGAACTGACTTGGAGAATCTCTTTCAGCTGTTCTAAACAAGTTCTCATCTGTTTACAGTCATTTTCTCTAAATTATCCATGTTTTCATGTAGTTTCCTATATTCTGCCTTCTGGTCCAAGTATAAGCTTTGCCCACTTTATCAAACAACTTCCTACATACTGTTATGAACTGAGGCATCTCGGGAACATTGTCTCTCAACTGTGTAATAGAGTGTAGTACTACATTTCAGTGAAGTGTAAGGCTGTCCAAAGCTGCCGAACGTGTTTCTTTCTCTATTTCAATGGTATTCTGCCTTGTATAGCACACATTTACCACTCTAGTCTCCTTTAACTAAAGAATATAGGATTCATACAGTGTTTCATGTCATCTTAACTCGAATTAAGGATTTCCCGGATCTTAGCTACCTTTTCTACATTAAGAACTGACTTGGAGAATCTCTTTCAGCTGTTCTAAACAAATTCTCATCTGTTTTCAGTCATTTTCACTGAATTTTTCATGTTTTCATGTAGTTTCCTATATTCTGCCTTCTGGTCCAAGTATAAGCTTTGCCCACTTTATCAAACAACTTCCTACACACTGTTATGAACTGAGGCAGCTCGGGAACATTGTCTTTCAACTGTGTTATAGAGTGTAGTACTACATTTCAGTGAAGTGTAAGGCTTTCCAAAGCTGCCGAACGTGTTTCTTTCTCTATTTCAATGGTATTCTGCCTCGTATAACACACACTTACCACTCTAGTCTCCTTTAAGGAAAGAATATAGGATTCATACAGTGTTTCATGTGATCTTAACTCGAATTAAGGATTTCCCGGATCTTAGCTACCTTTTCTACACTAAGAACTGACTTGGAGAACCACTTTGAGCTGTTCTTAACAAGTTCTCATCTGTTTACTGTCATTTTCTCTGAATTGTCCATGTTTTCATGTAGTTTCCTATATTCTGCCTTTTGGTCCAAGTATAAGCTTTGCCCACTTTATCAAACAACTTCCTACACACTGTTATGAACTGAGGCATCTCGGGAACATTGTCTCTCAACTGTGTAATAGAGTGTAGTACTACATTTCAGTGAAGTGTAAGGTTTCCAAAGCTGCCGAACGTGTTTTTTTCTCTATTTCAATGGTATTCTGCCTTGTATAACAAACATTTACCACTCTAGTCTCCTTTAACTAAAGAATGTAGGATTCATACAGTGTTTCATGTGATCTTAACTCGAATTAAAGATTTCCCGGATCTTAGCTACCTTTTCTACATTAAGAACTGACTTGGAGAATCTCTTTCAGCTGTTCTAAACAAGTTCTCATCTGTTTACAGTCATTTTCTCTAAATTATCCATGTTTTCATGTAGTTTCCTATATTCTGCCTTCTGGTCCAAGTATAAGCTGTGCCCACTTTATCAAACAACTTCCTACACACTGTTATGAACTGAGGCAGCTCATGAACATTGTCTTTCAACTGTGTTATAGAGTGTAGTACTACATTTCAGTGAAGTGTAAGGCTTTCCAAAGCTGCCGAACATGTTTCTTTCTCTATTTCAATGGTATTCTGCCTTGTATAACACACATTTACCACTCTAGTCTCCTTTAACTAAAGAATATAGGATTCATACAGTGTTTCATGTCATCTTAACTCGAATTAAGGATTTCCCGGATCTTAGCTACCTTTTCTACATTAAGAACTGACTTGGAGAATCTCTTTCAGCTGTTCTAAACAAATTCTCATCTGTTTTCAGTCATTTTCACTGAATTTTTCATGTTTTCATGTAGTTTCCTATATTCTGCCTTCTGGTCCAAGTATAAGCTTTGCCCACTTTATCAAACAACTTCCTACACACTGTTATGAACTGAGGCATCTCGGGAACATTGTCTCTCAACTGTGTAATAGAGTGTAGTACTACATTTCAGTGAAGTGTAAGGCTTTCCAAAGCTGCCGAACGTGTTTTTTTCTCTATTTCAATGGTATTCTGCCTTGTATAACAAACATTTACCACTCTAGTCTCCTTTAACTAAAGAATGTAGGATTCATACAGTGTTTCATGTGATCTTAACTCGAATTAAGGATTTCCCGGATCTTAGCTACCTTTTCTACATTAAGAACTGACTTGGAGAATCTCTTTCAGCTGTTCTAAACAAGTTCTCATCTGTTTACAGTCATTTTCTCTAAATTATCCATGTTTTCATGTAGTTTCCTATATTCTGCCTTCTGGTCCAAGTATAAGCTTTGCCCACTTTATCAAACAACTTCCTACACACTGTTATGAACTGAGGCATCTCGGGAACATTGTCTCTCAACTGTGTAATAGAGTGTAGTACTACATTTCAGTGAAGTGTAAGGCTGTCCAAAGCTGCCGAACGTGTTTCTTTCTCTATTTCAATGGTATTCTGCCTTGTATAACACACATTTACCACTCTAGTCTCCTTTAACTAAAGAATATAGGATTCATACAGTGTTTCATGTGATCTTAACTCGAATTAAGGATTTCCCGGATCTTAGCTACCTTTTCTACATTAAGAACTGACTTGGAGAATCTCTTTCAGTTGTTCTAAAAAAATTCTCATCTGTTTTCAGTCATTTTCACTGAATTATTCATGTTTTCATGTAGTTTCTTATATTCTGCGTTCTGGTCCAAGTATAAGCTTTGCCCACTTTATCAAACAACTTCCTACACACTGTTATAAACTGAGGCAGTTCGGGAACATTGTCTTTCAACTGTGTTATAGAGTGTAGTACTACATTTCAGTGAAGTGTAAGGCTTTCCAAAGCTGCCGAACGTATTTCTTTCTCTATTTCAATGGTATTCTGCATAGTATAACACACATTTACCACTCTAGTCTCCTTTAACTAAAGAATATGGGATTCATACAGTGTTTCATGTGATCTTAACTCGAATTAAGGATTTCCCGGATCTTAGCTACTTTTTCTACATTAAGAACTGACTTGGAGAATCTCTGTGAGCTGTTCTAAACAAGTTCTTATCTGTTTACAGTCATTTTCTCTGAATTGTCCATGTTTTCATGTAGTTTCCTATATTCTGCCTTCTGGTCCAAGTATAAGCTGTGCCCACTTTATCAAACAACTTCCTACACACTGTTATGAACTGAGGCAGCTCATGAACATTGTCTTTCAACTGTGTTATAGAGTGTAGTACTACATTTCAGTGAAGTGTAAGGCTTTCCAAAGCTGAGGAACGTGTTTCTTTCTCTATTTCAATGGTATTCTGCCTTGTATAACACACATTTACCACTCTAGTCTCCTTTAACTAAAGAATATAGGATTCATACAGTGTTTCATGTCATCTTAACTCGAATTAAGGATTTCCCGGATCTTAGCTACCTTTTCTACATTAAGAACTGACTTGGAGAATCTCTTTCAGCTGTTCTAAACAAATTCTCATCTGTTTTCAGTCATTTTCACTGAATTTTTCATGTTTTCATGTAGTTTCCTATATTCTGCCTTCTGTTCCAAGTATAAGCTTTGCCCACTTTATCAAACAACTTCCTACACACTGTTATGAACTGAGGCAGCTCGGGAACATTGTCTTTCAACTGTGTTATATTGTGTAGTACTACATTTCAGTGAAGTGTAAGGCTTTCCAAAGCTGCCGAACGTGTTTCTTTCTCTATTTCAATGGTATTCTGCCTCGTATAACTCACATTTACCACTCTAGTCTCCTTTAAGGAAAGAACATAGGATTCATACAGTGTTTCATGTGATCTTAACTCGAATTAAAGATTTCCCGGATCTTAGCTACCTTTTCTACATTAAGAACTGACTTGGAGAATCTCTTTCAGCTGTTCTAAACAAGTTCTCATCTGTTTACAGTCATTTTCTCTAAATTATCCATGTTTTCATGTAGTTTCCTATATTCTGCCTTCTGGTCCAAGTATAAGCTGTGCCCACTTTATCAAACAACTTCCTACACACTGTTATGAACTGAGGCAGCTCATGAACATTGTCTTTCAACTGTGTTATAGAGTGTAGTACTACATTTCAGTGAAGTGTAAGGCTTTCCAAAGCTGCCGAACATGTTTCTTTCTCTATTTCAATGGTATTCTGCCTTGTATAACACACATTTACCACTCTAGTCTCCTTTAACTAAAGAATATAGGATTCATACAGTGTTTCATGTCATCTTAACTCGAATTAAGGATTTCCCGGATCTTAGCTACCTTTTCTACATTAAGAACTGACTTGGAGAATCTCTTTCAGCTGTTCTAAACAAATTCTCATCTGTTTTCAGTCATTTTCACTGAATTTTTCATGTTTTCATGTAGTTTCCTATATTCTGCCTTCTGGTCCAAGTATAAGCTTTGCCCACTTTATCAAACAACTTCCTACACACTGTTATGAACTGAGGCATCTCGGGAACATTGTCTCTCAACTGTGTAATAGAGTGTAGTACTACATTTCAGTGAAGTGTAAGGCTTTCCAAAGCTGCCGAACGTGTTTTTTTCTCTATTTCAATGGTATTCTGCCTTGTATAACAAACATTTACCACTCTAGTCTCCTTTAACTAAAGAATGTAGGATTCATACAGTGTTTCATGTGATCTTAACTCGAATTAAGGATTTCCCGGATCTTAGCTACCTTTTCTACATTAAGAACTGACTTGGAGAATCTCTTTCAGCTGTTCTAAACAAGTTCTCATCTGTTTACAGTCATTTTCTCTAAATTATCCATGTTTTCATGTAGTTTCCTATATTCTGCCTTCTGGTCCAAGTATAAGCTTTGCCCACTTTATCAAACAACTTCCTACACACTGTTATGAACTGAGGCATCTCGGGAACATTGTCTCTCAACTGTGTAATAGAGTGTAGTACTACATTTCAGTGAAGTGTAAGGCTGTCCAAAGCTGCCGAACGTGTTTCTTTCTCTATTTCAATGGTATTCTGCCTTGTATAACACACATTTACCACTCTAGTCTCCTTTAACTAAAGAATATAGGATTCATACAGTGTTTCATGTGATCTTAACTCGAATTAAGGATTTCCCGGATCTTAGCTACCTTTTCTACATTAAGAACTGACTTGGAGAATCTCTTTCAGTTGTTCTAAAAAAATTCTCATCTGTTTTCAGTCATTTTCACTGAATTATTCATGTTTTCATGTAGTTTCTTATATTCTGCGTTCTGGTCCAAGTATAAGCTTTGCCCACTTTATCAAACAACTTCCTACACACTGTTATAAACTGAGGCAGTTCGGGAACATTGTCTTTCAACTGTGTTATAGAGTGTAGTACTACATTTCAGTGAAGTGTAAGGCTTTCCAAAGCTGCCGAACGTATTTCTTTCTCTATTTCAATGGTATTCTGCATAGTATAACACACATTTACCACTCTAGTCTCCTTTAACTAAAGAATATGGGATTCATACAGTGTTTCATGTGATCTTAACTCGAATTAAGGATTTCCCGGATCTTAGCTACTTTTTCTACATTAAGAACTGACTTGGAGAATCTCTGTGAGCTGTTCTAAACAAGTTCTTATCTGTTTACAGTCATTTTCTCTGAATTGTCCATGTTTTCATGTAGTTTCCTATATTCTGCCTTCTGGTCCAAGTATAAGCTGTGCCCACTTTATCAAACAACTTCCTACACACTGTTATGAACTGAGGCAGCTCATGAACATTGTCTTTCAACTGTGTTATAGAGTGTAGTACTACATTTCAGTGAAGTGTAAGGCTTTCCAAAGCTGAGGAACGTGTTTCTTTCTCTATTTCAATGGTATTCTGCCTTGTATAACACACATTTACCACTCTAGTCTCCTTTAACTAAAGAATATAGGATTCATACAGTGTTTCATGTCATCTTAACTGGAATTAAGGATTTCCCGGATCTTAGCTACCTTTTCTACATTAAGAACTGACTTGGAGAATCTCTTTCAGCTGTTCTAAACAAATTCTCATCTGTTTTCAGTCATTTTCACTGAATTTTTCATGTTTTCATGTAGTTTCCTATATTCTGCCTTCTGTTCCAAGTATAAGCTTTGCCCACTTTATCAAACAACTTCCTACACACTGTTATGAACTGAGGCAGCTCGGGAACATTGTCTTTCAACTGTGTTATATTGTGTAGTACTACATTTCAGTGAAGTGTAAGGCTTTCCAAAGCTGCCGAACGTGTTTCTTTCTCTATTTCAATGGTATTCTGCCTCGTATAACTCACATTTACCACTCTAGTCTCCTTTAAGGAAAGAACATAGGATTCATACAGTGTTTCATGTGATCTTAACTCGAATTAAGGATTTCCCGGATCTTAGCTACCTTTTCTACATTAAGAACTGACTTGGAGAATCTCTGTGAGCTGTTCTAAACAAGTTCTTATCTGTTTACAGTCATTTTCTCTGAATTGTCCATGTTTTCATGTAGTTTCCTATATTCTGCCTTCTGGTCCAAGTATAAGCTGTGCCCACTTTATCAAACAACTTCCTACACACTGTTATGAACTGAGGCAGCTCATGAACATTGTCTTTCAACTGTGTTATAGAGTGTAGTACTACATTTCAGTGAAGTGTAAGGCTTTCCAAAGCTGCCGAACGTGTTTCTTTCTCTATTTCAATGGTATTCTGCCTTGTATAACACACATTTACCACTCTAGTCTCCTTTAACTAAAGAATATAGGATTCATACAGTGTTTCATGTCATCTTAACTCGAATTAAGGATTTCCCGGATCTTAGCTACCTTTTCTACATTAAGAACTGACTTGGAGAATCTCTTTCAGCTGTTCTAAACAAATTCTCATCTGTTTTCAGTCATTTTCACTGAATTTTTCATGTTTTCATGTAGTTTCCTATATTCTGCCTTCTGATCCAAGTATAAGCTTTGCCCACTTTATCAAACAACTTCCTACACACTGTTATGAACTGAGGCAGCTCGGGAACATTGTCTTTCAACTGTGTTATATTGTGTAGTACTACATTTCAGTGAAGTGTAAGGCTTTCCAAATCTGCCGAACGTGTTTCTTTCTCTATTTCAATGGTATTCTGCCCCGTATAACACACATTTACCACTCTAGTCTCCTTTAAGGAAAGAATATAGGATTCATACAGTGTTTCATGTGATATTAACTCGAATTAAGGATTTCCCGGATCTTAGCTACCTTTTCTACACTAAGAACTGACTTGGAGAACCACTTTGAGCTGTTCTTAACAAGTTCTCATCTGTTTACTGTCATTTTCTCTGAATTGTCCATGTTTTCATGTAGTTTCCTATATTCTGCCTTCTGGTCCAAATATAAGCTTTGCCCACTTTATCAAACAACTTCCTACACACTGTTATGAACTGAGGCAGCTCGGGAACATTGTCTCTCAACTGGGTTATAGAGTGTAGTACTACATTTCAGTGAAGTGTAAGGCTTTCCAAAGCTGCCGAACGTGTTTCTTTCTCTATTTCAATAGTATTCTACCTTGTATAACACACATTTACCACTCTAGTCTCCTTTAAGTAAAGAATATAGGATTCATTCAGTGTTTCATGTGATCTTAACTGGAATTAAGGATTTCCCGGATCTTAGCTACCATTTCAACACTAAGAACTGTCTTGGAGAATCTCTTTCAGCTGTTCTAAACAAGTTCTCATCTGTTTACAGTCATTTTCTCTAAATTATCCATGTTTTCATGTAGTTTCCTATATTCTGCCCTCTGGTCCAAGTATAAGCTTTGCCCACTTTATCAAACAACTTCCTACACACTGTTATGAACTGAGGCATCTCGGGAACATTGTCTCTCAACTGTGTAATAGAGTGTAGTACTACATTTCAGTGAAGTGTAAGGCTTTCCAAAGCTGCCGAACGTGTTTTTTTCTCTATTTCAATGGTATTCTGCCTTGTATAACAAACATTTACCACTCTAGTCTCCTTTAACTAAAGAATGTAGGATTCATACAGTGTTTCATGTGATCTTAACTCGAATTAAGGATTTCCCGGATCTTAGCTACCTTTTCTACATTAAGAACTGACTTGGAGAATCTCTTTCAGCTGTTCTAAACAAGTTCTCATCTGTTTACAGTCATTTTCTCTAAATTATCCATGTTTTCATGTAGTTTCCTATATTCTGCCTTCTGGTCCAAGTATAAGCTTTGCCCACTTTATCAAACAACTTCCTACACACTGTTATGAACTGAGGCAGCTCGGGAACATTGTCTTTCAACTGTGTTATAGAGTGTAGTACTACATTTCAGTGAAGTGTAAGGCTTTCCAAAGCTGCCGAACGTGTTTCTTTCTCTATTTCAATGGTATTCTGCCTCGTATAACACACACTTACCACTCTAGTCTCCTTTAAGGAAAGAATATAGGATTCATACAGTGTTTCATGTGATCTTAACTCGAATTAAGGATTTCCCGGATCTTAGCTACCTTTTCTACACTAAGAACTGACTTGGA
>CATLKC010000011.1:527500-537188 GCA_949987585.1 Pipistrellus pygmaeus | reverse complement strand
CACCACCTTGTTCCCAGTAGCCACGATCTGAGTACATGCCTTTCTGATCTGCACTCAGAGTCTGTTGATGCAGAAATCACTTTCTAATTCCCTGTCTTATTGTGATATTTATCTGAGAGTGTTTTTATTGGTGTAGATTTGACTTTGAATTTACATAATATATTTATTTGAAATCTGTGTTTCTATTGGTCCTTCACCAATGGGCAACAGCCAGTGGGCTCAGGAGCCTGTTCAGTTGTACAAGTCTCTTCTTAACATTGCTGGATACAAAAGCATCTTCATGTTTTACATAAGATCATTGCACCAACTGCACTGTGTAGCGTACTTCTTGAATCTCTTACGTGCAGTTTGTTTTAATACATATTTTCTTAATTCAAACCAAACTTCCTCCACAGGAGTCTAAGGACATTGCTCAGTTATGATAAAACACAGAACATGAACCCTGTATTAATAGGTTTGAGGTATCAGAAGGGATACAGATAGATTGAGCATAATATGCTAATCACTCATTTTAAGAGATTTGAAGGGAGAGGCCAAGTTAAGGCCAGGTTGAGTTGGTTTGTTTGTCCTAGGGTTAAGTAACCAAAATATATAGGTGGGATTTACCTGCCAAGATTATGGGGGTGGTTTTAAGGGAAGTAAGAAGTAGAAACCTGAGTACAAGGTCATGTGCCCTGAGCTCAAGCCCTCTCTCCCTGTGTTGTTTACCCAGGGAGTTGCAGGCTCTGAGGCCAGGGTCTTGGGGGTCGGGGGAACTGGAGCACAGCCCCAGAAAGCACCTCGTCTGACCAGGCCTGCAGAGTTGTGCTGTGCATGTTCCAGGGAATGAATATAAATGTAAAGGCATGAAGGACAGAGTTCAGAACGGACTCATGCCTGGTAGTCAAGTGTGAGGCAACAGTCCCCTTAGGGCCCTGCTGACTTCAGAGCTTTCGACAGTGGGGTGGGCTTGCCATTTAGTAGAACATTATTAAATGTCACCTGAGCATGGGTGGGCAGTAGCCAATTCCTGGCCAGCCTGAGCTAGTTCAGGGTCCGGGATGGGTGAGCAGCCTATGATCAGTGTGATTGTGAGGAAGCCTGTGGTGAGGTTGAGCAGGACAGGAAGGAAGAGGCTTGGTATTGAGAAGTCAAACCCCAGGCTTAGAAACACTGGAGTTACATTTCAAACTAGGTTTCAGCACTTCTCATGGAGGAACTTACTAATGCCTTTTACCTGCAGGGTTAGTTTCCCATTTGGGACATAAGGCTGCACCCAAAGGATTTTTGTGAAAATAAAAGGTCTTGTCTGCCAGATCTCTTTCTGGTGATAGAAATATCTATATATCATAGATATAGATATAGATATAGATATGCTTAAATGACCATTACAACTGAATGACTGGAACCACTGGTTGACCAGTCGCTTTGACGCGCACTGACCACCAGGGGCAGGCACTCAATGCATGAACTGCCCCCTGGTGGTCAGTGTGCTCCCATAGCCAACCTCCTGCAGCCCCTCCACCCAGCCCGCTAACCTCCACAGCCCCTCTCCCCTTCCTGTTGGCATCCTCAACCAGCCAGCCAACATTCTACTGTCCCTCCGCTCTGCCAGCCAGCATCCCCCTCCCCTCATAGGCCCTGATTAGGGGGCCGGCTGGCCAGCCTCCTATGGTCCTTTCCGCTGGCTGGCGACCCTAACCACCCCCCTTTCTTTATTCTCCCCCAACCCCCTCGATGGACCTCAATTGCCAGCCAGACCAAGGTTCCCCACCCATGCACAAATTTGTGCACCGGGCCTCAAGTCTATCTATATAATAGGCTAATATGCTAAGTGTCCTTCCCACCAGTCACAGTGATGCACACTGACCACTAGGGGGCAGATGCTCAATGCAGGAGCAGCCATGATTTGCACAGAGAAATGACACCATGGACCTGGCACCCAGAAAGCAACACTCAGCTTCCCCCAAGTGAGGACACATGCCCTGCTACTACCCTGGAGTGACAGCCCACCAAATCGCAGCCAATGCTGCCAAGACCCCATGGCGCAAAATGCAGCCCACAGCCCAGCCCAGAAACCGTCGCTGCGAGTGCCAGGTAATGATGTCAGGTAGCAACACCCAGCTTCCTCTCCCTAGCAACTAGCTTCCTTGGAGTTCCAGGAACACAGGTGGAAACATTTCACAGTTTAACCAAATATCTGTGAAGCGTTTTCCCGTGCCTCATCTCATTTGATCCCCACAGAAGTCGTAGAGAAGGTACCGTAGATAGGAGACTCAGTAGAATCCTATTTTCTTTTTGTTAGCCAGAAAATAGAGATTTAGAAAGCTTAGAAACTTGACCCCATTGAAAAAAAGTAAAAAATTATGGACCTTGAAAATGACTTTAGGTTTTCTCACTGCTCAGAATATAGTCAGACACTCCTACAGTTAACTATTTTACCCTTTTTCTCCCTGCGCGATCTACAATACTAATCTGTGTTGTGTTAGTATTTACTGCTGGATTGCTGACGATTACCTGAAAGAGAAGTTGGGGTGCTTCACTGAGCTGGAGAAAGTTTAGCTAAATCAGAAAGCAGGTCTAATGAAGCAAGTTAATGCTATGTCTATAAAAGGCTAAGTTGACGCACGCATGTGCGGTACATATTATAAAGGGCGAATAGCGATATTAAAATATTTCTTTCAATTAATTTTCTTTCAGTGTGCAGGAATTTGTGCACCAGCCACTAGTGTTTTATAAAACGCACTATCCAAACAGTAGGCCCAGTTACGTGTGCTCCTGAGTCCTGGAAACCTGGCTGGTGCGAGTCAGGAGCTAAAGTTTAAATGAATTAAATAGCCATGCGTGGTTAGTCCCACCTTATTGCATAGCTAGCTACAGATGAGAGCCGTTAGAGGGCTCCTTATGATAGAAACAGTTGGCTTTTCAGAATTTTCTTGAATGAAATGTTCTTCTAGCTCCTTATTTCTGTGCAGGGAACGTGCTGTTCTTCCAGTTCCTTATTTTTGCGCAGGGTATGTGCTGTTTGGTGTGCGGTGAGGCATATTGTCCCTATCTTGAAGAAAAATACACAGAGGAAATTTAAACAAGCACAGTAAAGACAACACAGACAGAAAGTGACAGCACAATATGCTTTAACATTAATAAAAAGGTGAATTATGCCAAGTGTAGAGGAGTCAGAGGGACAGTCTCCTCAGGAGCCGGAGGCATGGGGGCAGGCACGCTGCCAGTGTGCAGGGCCCAGAGAAGGAGGGCATTCCTGGTGGAGGCCCAGGACACTGAAGCCGTAGTTCAGGAACCTGACGGGTGTGAGCAGGCTCAGTGGGAGGCTGACTGGCTGCAGTACGGGGTGGTTTGGAAAATGGGATCATCCGTGTCACACACAGTTACAGCTGCCCCTGAATTCCTGGCTGAAAAGCTGGATGCAGCTCACAGGAAGGGAAATGTGGGCATTATTGGAAAACGCAGCCCTGGGGGAATGTAATCAGTTCCACTGCAGGAGCAGAGCCCTGGCAGGTGTGATGAGCAGAGAAACGCGGCAGGAAGCCCACAGTCGCCTAGACGGGAAGCACAGGTTCTGGCGGGAGGAGGCCATGGAGGCGGCAGCATGGAGGGCACGCGGCACATGGTGCAGCGTGTGAGAAGGTGACTGTGGATGCACTCAGAGCGTCAGAGTAGGCTGGGCTGAACAGTAGCACTTTGGGTGGAAGGGAGTCCATGGGGAGGACGGAGTTCTAGCCTGAGCCCTGGGTGACCTGGAGTCAGGGGGAAGCAGGCACGGGACGGCACCTGGCTGTCAGCCACTGCAGGAATTGGTTGCTGTTTACACATTTCAGCGCGGCACTAAAATTCAGCTTGGCCCTGGCCAGGTATCCCAGGTGGCAAGAGCATTGTCCCCATTATGCCAAGGTTGCGGGTTTGATCCCCAGTCAGGGCACATACAAGAAGTGGCCAGTGGATACATAAGTAGAACAGCAAGTAATGTTTATCTCCTTCCCCCCCGCCCCTCTAAAATCAATCCATTCAAAAACCCCTACCTTTAACCAACACTTCATCTGAAAACTTGAGTGTGTTTTATGTGAGGACTGGAGCATTTTTAATGTTAGCCAGCTCACGACCAGTAAGCTTCAGCAGAATGATCACTAACACCAGTGTCACGTGTGTAACTAGGAGCTATTGAACCTCCTCCCGACAGTTCCCATCCCACCGTCCCCAGTCGCTGCTGCTTTCCTTTGTAGAGCGAGCGAAAGCAAACATGAGCGACACCTGGTCCAAGAACCCGGGCCCAATGCCGTGTGTCTGGGGAATGGAACTTCTATCGGTGTTGCCCAGTGAGCTGGGAAATAAACTGAAACTCTTTCTCTCTCTAGAACTGGAAAGTTAGACTTGTCCCAGCCATTTTCCGCTGATAGTCTTCATCAAACCGCTCGTTCTGAGCCACGGTGGAGTGATTCCTCCGGTCTCCAACGGTCCCTGAAAGAGGTGTGGGAGTCAGAGCCTCAGGACTGTGCTCTCTGCCCACCTCTGTGTGCGGTGTCCACTCGCCCTGCAGGGGGCAGGGCGTTCCTCCTGCCAGCCTGTCCCTTTCCGTCCAAGGGAAGAGGACCTCTGTCTGGTTGTGGGGCCAGGAGAGCCTGTTGCACCACATTGTAGTAGGGTGGGGGTGGGGTTGGGGGTGGGGGTGGATTGGGGGTGGGAGTGGAGGTGGGGGTGGGGGCCTCACATTAAAACCGCAGGCCTGGGGGCTTTGCTGTCTTTTCCCTGCCCTCTTGCATGTCAGGCAGCATCGCGCTATCTATGCTTTGCTCGATTGGACTGAAGTCGGCATTTCCACCTTATCATCTGGAACTCCCGAGGGGAGTGAGATAAGGTGGTGGGTTTAGACACTGAACCTTACTCTAGTTGTGGCTAAATGTTGGTTACATTTCATCTGTGGTCTCTTAAATACTCCTTCCCCAGCATCATTTATTATGGACCTTGTTTTTCTTATTCATGGAAACCGCCCCACAGGCCCTGGGGTCCTCGCAGTTCTTTAGGGTCATGACCAGCAGAGAGAGAACTGCCTTTCCTCATGAACGGAGAGACCAAGTGGTCCATGACCTCAGCGGGGACTACCATGTAGTTTGCCATGGGATTTTGCTTCATGACATCAAACGAAGTGTGATGGACAATTTTATCTAGGACGTTGTCATCCAGCTTTTTTCCAATAAATTTTCCCAGCTTCCGGATTTAATGCTTTGGGTTCTGTGATCAGAGTGAAAAGAAGCATGAAAATTAGATATAAAATAGTTTTTAAAGTATTGCATTGAATTAATAATATTGATAAGTAACAAAATACAAAATAATCTTTCCTCACAAATGCTCAACTTTCCAGAAATGACTCATTTTAATACGGTGACACAGATTTTTAAAAATTAACTATAATTATTAAGCTTTTCCTGCTCCAAGATGGAAGCACCGCTGAGGATGATGTGCAGTGTCCGGGAAAGCTGCACTTAAACTTATTTCCAAATGTCCTGCTCGGGCAGTTACTGGAGGGTCTTGGTCAGCCACGTGTCCAGCAGGAGAGTCTGTAACTGAGCGGTGAGAACGAAGGTACTGCAGAGGCACGAGGCAGGCGGTGAGGCCTGACCAGGGGAGGCTGCCGCTAGCTCTGCCTTTGACAGAAACGGGCCCAGACATTGGTGTGGATGGAGAGGACCTGTTACACTCAGGAGGCGACTGAGAGGTGCCCGCTGAGGACTCCGGGCCGGTCCCTCTGCCCGGTGTGTATGTGTAGGTGTCTCAGTGCCTAAGGGAGCCACTGTTCTCTCATCAGAGGGCCGCAAAGAGATGTGGCCGTGGAGTGAGGGAGGGCAAGTGGAGGAGTGTACCCCACAATGGTATCTTCTGTTTTATGATGAACTTCTGCTTTAAAAGGTTGGGTGTTTAATTTGCCCAGGCTGGGGACTCAGTGATTAGATCCCCGCCCTGTGAACTGCAGAGTCACGGGTTTGACTCTGCTCAGGGGCACGTACCTCAGTTGCAGGCTGGATCCCTGGCCCAAGTCAAGGCAGGTGTGGGAAGCAGCCAGTCCATGTGTCTCTCACATCGATGTTTCTCTCTTTCTCCCTCTCCCTTCAAGCCTCTCAGAAAGCCAATGGGGGAAAAACAACAACATACACTTGGGTGAGGATTAACAACAAAAACGAAAAGTCCTTAATTTAATTGACCTCCTACAGACTGGGGATCGGCAAAAGTGCTGAAAACTGTGAGCTTTGTGTGACTGCATTCAGGGAACATTCCAGAATATGACCACAGAACATGTACAAGGGTTTAGGAACTCTGAGGTTAGACTACCTGTGAATTAGAATACTAGAAATGTAGTAAGTTATTTGTTTTAAAAAAGCATAGAGTGAAATTTAAAACAAACAGAATAAGAATATAGGCACGGGAACAAACTGGGGTTGCAGGGGCAGGGAGGGCTGGGAGGAGGTGGGAGGTGTTGGAGGCACAGACTCCCAGCTGTCCGCTCAGTCAGTCAGGCGGCTGTGGTTAATGACACTGTGCTGCATACCTGACAGTCCAGGAGCGAGATCTTAAAGTTCCAACTACAGGAAATAGTTATAACTCTAATTTGGTGCAGATGTTAAGTAGACTTATTGTGGTACTCATTTTGCAAGGAGTACAAATATCAAATCATCCTGTTGTATACCTGAAACTAACACTATATTACATATCAATGATCTCAAGTAAAAACATAGAAAACGACAGTTTTTCACTCTCGATATTTTGTATCTGGCAATAGAGCCAGAATTTGAATTCAATAATTCTGACTCTAAATCATTAGTGTTTTCCCATTATACCATCATTTCTTAAACTGTTGTTTAAATTGATGTTCCTCAATGGAAAAAGTGTGTTAGAAAAGCATTTCCCTTCTAAGCAGAATGTAAAATGTGCTGGAAGGCGGGTGAGGGACCAGCAGCAGGAGCTGCGGGCGACGTGCGAGGCGGGAGCTAGGACAGTGGGGCACTGAACCCCAGTTCTAGGCCAGATCCTGGGGACTCAGCTCATACAGAAGAGCCTGGGCTGTTAGGCGGAACCCCCGAAGGCACTCACATTACACGCTGAGGACGGACCGTTGACTCTGATGCTAAATTGCCCTAAAAGACAAAAGCTCCAGACTGTGCTGAGCCCCAGTTCTGACTGTACTGAACCCCAGTTCTAAGCTAGACCCTGGGGACCCAGGCTCATACAGAGGGAGTCTGGGCTGTAAGGCAGAAACCCAGGGGAGCAGCAAAAGGAAGTCCCAGAGGCATGCACAGAGAACGGGCAGTTGACTGTGCCACTGGATTGCCCTAGCAGGAAGGAGTTAAAAGCTCCAGACTGCTCTGAACCCCACTTCCAACTGAACTGCACCCCAGTTCCAGGCTCATTGGGGGAGAGCCTAGACTGTTTGGGTAGCACTCGAAACTCAAGAGCACCTTACTCTCAGAGGTGCTTGCAAAGAATACTGAAGGACCCTGAGGAATACTGAGACTCAGGAGCCTCATAGGGGATGGCTGAAAGAAGCCAAGGCTGTAGCCTCCACCCTGAAACTCTGCCCCATCCAAGCTGAACACAGAGACTTTTAAGGCTACCAACTCAGGGAAGCTGCGAAAATGCTGAGACAAGGAAACAGATCACAAACGAAAGAAATGGAGGACAAAAAGCTACTGGATATACAGTTCAAAACCATGCTTATAGGGTTTTTCAAGAATTTCCTAGAAAAGGTTGATAAAATAAACGAGATCTATGAGGATATGAAAAGGGATCAACTAGAAATAACAAGGGATCAACAGGAAATAATAAGGGATCATCAAGAAATAAAGAATACATTGTCTGAAATAAAAAATATTACACAGAGTCCTAAAACAGAATGGAAGATCGCAAGAATCAAGTCAAAGATTTGGAACATAAAGAGCCAGAAGATACTCCTCCGCAGAAGCAAGAAGACAAGAGAATCCAGAAAGTTGAAGATAATGTAAGAAACCTCTGGGACAACTTCAAGAGAAACTAACATCAGAATTATGGGGGTCCCAGAAGAAGAGAGAGAGCAAGATGCCGAAAATATACTGAATGAAATAGTGACAGAAAACTTCCCCCACCTGGTGAAAGAATTAGACCTACAAGTCCAAGAAGCACACAGAACCCCAAACAAAAGGAATCCAAAGAGGACCACACCAAGACACATCATAATTAAAATTACAAGAGCAAAAGACAAAGAGAGAATATTAAAAGCAACAAGAGAGAAACAGGTAGTTACCTATAAAGGAGGACCCATACTAATGTCAGCTGATTTCTCAACAGAAACCATGCAGGCCAGACGGGAATGGCAAGAAATATTCAAGGTGATGAATAGCAAGAACCAACAGCCAAAAATAATCTACGCAGCAAAGCTATCACTCAGAATCGAAGGCCAGATAAAGAACTTCACTAATAAAAAAAAAAAAGCTATAGGAGTTCATCACCGCCAAACCAGAATTATATGAATTGCTGAAGGGGGTTATTTCGGAAGAGAAAGAAAATAAAGATAATGAACAACAAATACTTAACTATCAACAAGTGAATTGAAAAACCAAGGGAATTAAAAAAAAAAATCTGATGAACAATATTAACTGGAATATAATAGAATCAGAGGTATGGAAGGGGAGTGAACTGACGATTGTCGGGGATAGGGGAGAAGGGAGTGTGGGAAGAGACTGAACACAAACTGTGCACCTAGGGATGAGGACAATGGGGGTGGGGAAAGGGCAGAGGTTGGGGTGGGAACCTGGTAGAGGGAAGCAAAGGAGGGAGAAAAAAAATGAGGAACATTTGTAATAATGTGAACAATAAAGATTTATTTTAAAAATATATTAAAAATAAAAAATAGCCGGGACCGGTTTGGCTCAGTGGATAGAGCCTCAGCCTGTGGACTGAAAGGTCCCGGGTTCGATTCCGGTCAAGGGCATGTACCTTGGTTGTGGGCACATCCCCAGTGGGGGGTGTGCAAGAGGCAGCTGGTCGATGTTTCTCTCTCATCGACGTTTCTAACTCTCTGTTCCTCTCAATTCCTCTCTGTATAAAGTCAATAAAATAAAAAAAATAAAAAAGTAAAAAATTAAAATTAAAATTAAAATTAAAAATATATATAATTTTTTAAATAGCATGAGAATATATTTCAAGTGAATATCTGATTTTCTTCAATAAATGACCTCTTTGTTTAAAAAAAAAAGAAGACCAAAGGACCTCTTCACCAATTATCTCAATGAAGCATATGGGAAGGTGCCCTCATCGCATGCCGTCAGGGAAAGGGAAAGAAAGGAGACCCACTATACACCTGCTGGAGGTCAAACCTGGACCTGCGCCAGCACCAACAGCCGCTGGGGTGCGGACACACAAGAGCTCCAGACCACTGCTGGTGGGGATACACAATGGCATAGCCATGTTGGAAAGCAGTTTGGCAGTTTCTTACAAAACTAAGCACACTCTTACACATGACAAGCATACCTCCTGGTATTTACAAAGGAGCTGAAGACCTGTACCCACACGAAGCTTGCACATAGATGCTTATAGCAGCTTTATTCATAATTGCCGAGCTGGTAGGCACTGAGGCTGTCCTTCAGGACATGCATGGATATACTGTGGCATGCCATTTTATTAATATGAAATGTCTTTTTACGGCGGAGGAGAGGCGCCGGGAGGACGG